>CAJHQQ010000820.1:0-138503 GCA_905132885.1 Moricandia moricandioides | reverse complement strand
CAAGTTCTCTCAATATGTTTTTGTTTTGCTTGGACTGGAAGCATCAAACTTTTTCTAACTATGTTTCTAACCAATATGTAGGCTAAACAGTCAGAAACTGTGTATATCAATGAGTTGAAACGTAGGAAAGAAACAGAGAAGGCACTGAGAAAAACTAAAGAAGAACTTGAGAAGATGATAAGAAAGCTACAGTACAAATACAGCTTATCAATGGAAGCATTGAGAAGACTTAGACAAGAACAAGAAGAGTTGAAGAGAGAACTTAGAGAAGTATCAAAGCTGAAGAGTAACCGCAAGAACCTTGGACCGCCTCAGTACTTCATATGCCCCATTACAAAAGTAAGAAACATTGCAAGATCAATGAAAATTAAATAGTCAAAATGTTATAAATGATAAGATAGTCAAAACAAGAATTTTGTTTGTAGGATGTGATGGAGGATCCACATGTAGCAGCAGATGGTTTTACATATGAAGGAGAAGCCATAAGTAATTGGTTTGAGAGAGGACATGAGACTTCTCCAATGACAAACAAGAGGCTTACTCACACGAGTTTAGTCCCAAATCTTGCTCTTCGATCTGCAATCCAAGAATGGCTCCAAGCTTCAAGCTCATGAAACATTAGCATCTCCAATGAGAAACATTAAGTCCCTTAGTGGCTAATCAAGGAAGCTCACTCATCTCCAATGACAAAACATTTTGTAATAGTTCCCTCATTGTCCTAACACTAGCCGGTGTTGGTTGGTACGAGTCCAAGTCTTTTGTAATATTCTTTAATTATTATGTAATTTTTTTTTGTAAATCATGATTGTGTTCTAAATAATATTTTACCATATGGTGCAATTTTTCAAAATTCAACTCAAATATGGTTAATATTTAATATGTATAAACGACATTGACTTACCTAAATGAGTTTGATTAGTCAAAAGAAATAATAATAGATATACAAACTCCAGATGGAATATTCGAAAGAAGAGAGTAACAACACCAGAAAAGGTAGACACATGCTTCCATAGGATCTTTTCTTTCTTGATTCCAAATATATCTGAACATTTGGGAAGAAGGCAAAACACACAAGTCTCTTGTCTCAAACGAACCAGCCATCCTTTCCAACACTTTATGGAGTTTCAGGGAGAGAGAGAGAACAACATGGAGGAGGAGAGAATATATGTTGCAGTAGGGGCAGAAACTGCGAAGAACAAGTCAAATCTCACATGGGCGATAGATAACTATGAAGGGAACAAGATCTGTATTGTTCTTGTTCACCAACCTGCTCAAATGATTCCTGTTTGTAAGTTTTTTTACCTCTCTTCACCCCAACAACTCCTAAAAATCCATAGATTCAATGGGTGTGACATGAAACAGAGCTTAAAGAATTCTATTTTTATTTTTAATAACTTTTTCCTTCTCAGTGGGTACCAAATTTCATGCTGCAACGGTAGATGAAGAGTTAGTGAGAGCATACAGAGAAAAACAAAAGGCGAAAACAGACAAGATTCTTGATGAGTACCGTAGAATTTGCCTGCAGAAAGGGGTATGTATATGTATGCATATAAAAATATGAGATATGAAATTTTCTAAGGGGATTGGTCATGCAGGTACATGCAGAGAAGCTGTGCGTTGAGATGGACTCGGTCGAAAAGGGAATTGTGCAGATGATTTCTGATAACAGAGTCAAGACGTTTGTTATGGGAGCAGCTTCAGACAAACACTATTCAACGTATTGTTTCATTCTTTTTGTGTTGCTGTTTCTTGTTACATACACACACCTTCTCTGGTGATCAATTTTGCAGGAAAATGGTGGATTTGAGATCGAGGAAAGCCATCTTTGTCTGCCAACACGCATCCGTGACTTGTCACATTCGGTTTGTCTGCAAAGGACATCTCATCCTTACAAGGTTCAAGCCAGAGTCCCCTCTTTCCATATAGTATAGAGACAACAGTTTGATGCTTTATTACTTCTTACACATGTGAGCAACCAATGTAGGGAACCTAGAATGGATGAAGTCCTAGCTCTCTTATCTGGCATTCAGAGGCATGTGTCCACACAAAGCAGCATCAATTCAGATATGCAGAGTGGGAGTTGCGAGGTGGAGGAAGAAGAGGATATAACATCACGAACTAGCTCTTGTCGGTCTGCTAGTACATCCTCATACTTTGGAGGATCAGAAGCTTCATCAAGTATAGATGAAGTTTCATCAAGTATAACAGAAGAGACATCAAACCACTCACTTCCTCCCTCTTTACCTGTAAGCCCCCCCCCCCCTTGCGTTCCTGAATCATTTTATCTTGTTTATTACCTTTCTACATCTTTACCTGACTCGCTTACGCTGCTGATGATCCAACAGTGCAGCGGGATGGGACGAGGCATGATAACATTCCTGATAAACTCCACCAAACTATTGCATAGGCTTGCCATCCAAAACCACAAGCAGCCTGAGTGAACCCCACCATCCATTACCTGAAAAGCTACAGAGGAAGAAGCAGGAATGGTGCAAAGATAATTGATCACATTTGTATATACGACCGTATGTAGTATTTGTAAAACCCATTCGTGTGAGGTAAAGCTGCTTCTCATCTTGTGATGCTAAAGACTTAGGAATCAATCATCTTCTTCATTTTCTTATTCTGTAGTATACGACAATACAGAAAAGGTAACCAAAGGAACTGATTTTCACCCGTTCTGAATTAAAAGTGGTATTCAAAGGTTGATCACTAACAAAAGTAAAAGAAAAGGTAAAAATAAAGCAAGATGTTACAGGAAGAACACCCAAAAAATGCTTGTGACCGGAACACCACTCACTCTAATTGCTTACTGTCTGCCAGCCGCTGACCTAAGTCTTCTGGTAATAAGCTCCTTCTTGAGATAATATCTTATTACAGTGTCAAGCTTCTACAAGTACAGCACTCCCCAGACTACAAACTATTTTCTAAATACTTATAAAGTTATAATAAAGGGTCCATAATTAACTAAGACTAATTCATATATAACAAAACAAAACCCAAAAATATGTATATTTCACTAGTTTACCCGATAAAAAACTCTGTTAGTTTAACTTAAAGAAATGTAACAAAAAATTATTCAAAAATATCCTCAATAAAAAATGTATTAACATTTAGTTTACACTTTATTGATTATTGTTTATGATTCAGTGTTAGGGTGAAGTTAAGTTTCTAAATAATTTATAAATATTTAGAAAAATTATTTTAGTCTATTTCACCATTTGAAAATAGTCATTCATTATTGGTAAATTTGAAAGTAGTATCAATTTTTTGATAGAATGGAAATTACCCCTTAATTAAGATTAGAGTTTTTCTAGATTTGATAATTTATTATAAATAAGTATTTAAAAATTGGTTTATGAAAGAAGATTATTATTTATTTTTCTTATTGATTTGATTCAATTCATTAAAAAATAAAAAAATTCGAAGCGAAGATTCCCCAAAATCTCGATTGAGTTTGCAAATATTAAGTGAAGACTAGCCTTTGACCTGCGCGCCCGCGCGGGTGTTATTTTTGTTAATGTCTAATATTTTAAACAATTTGTTTGATATAATTGTATATATGACTTGAACTTAATATTCACTATCCGTTACCCGATTCGGGATCTTATCCTCTTCGAAAAACGGATATTCATGGATCATGATAATAATTTTACAGATTCGATTGATCCAATTATAAATTCGGATAGCAAAATTTTAAGTCTTGATATTCATATCCAGATATTAAATATTTAAAATTTAATTATAGTTATCTATGTATATTATATATAGTTTTATATAAAATAACTAAAATTTTAATTTCATTAAATTTTAATGATTCTTAAGCTTTTTAAATAATAATTTTAAATAGACTGGTTAATAGTTAGTTTTTAATTTATTTTAAATTAAAAAAAACAGGTTCGGATGTCTGCTTGTATTTGGATTTTAGTATGAATATTCTAATCCAAAAATCGGAACCCGGATAACAATTTTACGAATCCGACAAATGCATATCTGAATCCGTATATCATAGAATACCCTATATATTTGATCCGTCCTAGACCTAATTGTATATATGTATTATATGGTGATTATTTTTTTTTAATTTATAAATTACATTAGTTATTCTTATTAGATATATATCTTACAAATGATAATATATTGTATTTGTTTGTATATATAACTATTTATAATAAATATTAGTATGTATTATAGTCATTAATTTTTTATGGAAAGTTACATGATTTTGTTATTGTAAATGAATAAGTTCAAATTATAATAAAAAATTATTAACATTATTATCTTTTTTATAGTTCAAATATAATTGGTAGCTTATATGAATATGAATAAAAATAAAACTAATTTAATGCTATATGTATGTATGTATAATTTTGTTTTTATTATAAATTTTTGAATAATACATATTCACTTTTTTATGAAGTATTCAATTCTAATGACAAAGATTGTTAATAGACTTAGTCCAAATTTATTTTTTTCTTATTAAGAATTAATGTTTGGATGCAGAGATGATATCAGTGGCATTCAATGATAATTATTTAGGAAATGTTAGGGTTAAGTACTAAATGTACTTCAGTTTTAATAGTATAGATTATGTAATCTTTTGGTTGAGTTGTTTATGGTTGAATCAGCTCCATCACAGTGCAATCATGAAGAGCAACCAGAAATTACAAACCCATTTCTCTAAATTATCACAATGCAATCCTGAAGAGCAACCAGAAAATATAGAAAAAAAAATCATTTCTCTAGTCGATATTTTTCAACTGATTTGTACATGTGTAACAATAATCTCTTAAAAAATGATGACAATGATAACAATAAATATGACATGGATCTTTTTAATGAAGACACAATATAAAATTAACTATGACATAATTAGTGATAGAAATGAAAATATAAGTTAATATGTATGTAGTCATTACCATAGTTATAAAAATATGAAAGAACTTAAATATTAGATGTGACTTTATTTTTATAAATTTTCAAAATAAACAAATTAATAAAAAAATCTTAAAATATTCATTTTATTGCAATTTTATATATTTTCATTGTTTCAAATGAAAATTTTAAATGGTATAAATGTATTATTTATTATATTTATATTTTATGAAAAATTGTTTTGTATACTACTCATGATTATGATTTTATTAAATATAATATATACATGGTATTATAATTCATGTTTAAGATATAAAATAATAAAATACAAATAAATATTTGTAAATATTTTTTATAGTACTCTTATTTCGGAAATAAAATGTCTATGCAAACTACTCATTTTTTTATCTACAAAGTTTTATCTATTTTGACAAAAATATTTTAAAAATATATACTATTTATTTTAAATAGTTATATCATTTATTTTAAATAGTATTATATATATTATTTAAATATTAAATTTATAATCACTATAAGAAGGAAATAATGTCATAAATCATTAAAATGTGATATATATATTGATCATTATAATACAACAATAAAAAGATGTATAAAATTATAGATAAACATATGTAAACAGTTTTTATGATATTTTTTATCCTGCAAAATAAAAATTAATTGCAAACTACTTATGTTAGTTTTATCTATTTTGACAAATAATTGTTTTATATTTTTAAAATTAAATAAAATTAATTAAGTAAAAGTTGATGTAATAAAATAATTTTTAAGAACAGTTGTTTTGTCTGCGCGTGGTGTAAAAAAACATCAAGTTTCTAAAATATATATTGACTGAAGGGACATATGGCGTTAGGTGAAAAGGTTTGGGATCTGTAAGGCGCCGGCATTACAATGTGTCAATTAGAGAATGGACTGGACCGGTTATGAATAATCGAATGTATATTATCCAAAAGAAAGTCCAAAATCATTTTACATATTTCTTTTTAGTGGTCAGAGATTTTAGGTAATGTTTCAACATTTTTGGTTTAGAGTCGGCTCTACTATACCATTGTGGATTTTAACTCTCAGGCTAGCCTTTTCAAAAACTATAGTTCAACTAATAAAAAAACACTTTGCAAATTATTCCTTATAAGAAAAACATTGTAGTTTGGAAAATTTTCGTATGGTTTTAACCATAAACTTTCTAAGTATGGTTACTAACATTGTAAACATGTCTTTAAGCAAAAAAAAAGAAAAAAATCCACTGTAAGCATGTCATGGTGATAAGTTGGAGCAATAATATTGTGATCAATAATGATCCTGAGGATGCTGGTACAAGAGTGTCTGGTCACTTCAAAAATAATACAGCAATTAGCAACCAATGAGCTTTTTGTTTTCTTCAACCTTGTCTTTCCTAATTGGCAAGTACTGAACACTATTTCCTAGTTGCCATGATTTATGAATTTAAGTTTCAAGAAAAAGAGTACAGAACACTACTACTCTATTAAAAAAAATATTTTTAAAATATAAATATATATATATATGCAGAATGGTAGGAGTAGAGTATGTATTACAAATGAGGATTATGTTTTGGAGCAGAATAAAATGCAGTCGTTAGAGAGAACCAACACTTTATATTTGTGATAGTATATGTGTTTCTTTATTCACTTGTTCGATAACAATTTTCAATTTTGCTAAAATTACTAGACGATTTTGAAATGATATAGAATAACACCCATATAAACCCTTTTGGAATGGAAAATTACAGAATTATTACTATCCGAGTTGGGAATGATGCATAATGTATGTGCATCTTATCCTGGTAAGCGCCAGATCATCTCAACTGGAGTTTTGTTCGTAGGCTTGTAGCAGTTAGTTATTGATCTATTTTATATCTTTACATCCTCTTAATATACATATAGTTAGTTTAAATATTTTTATTTAACTAAACTACAACAAAATAGCTGGAATGGGGCATTCAAAACTCTGTCCAAACGCCTAATTTATCACTAACCCCAATAATTAATTTTTATTATTAACATGATGATTGATTACAATGAAGAAGATAACATTAACAAATTTAATGTTATTGTCACGGTGTTTATTCTTTTTATTGTCTAACACTCTTTGCATTATCTTCCAACTATAAGAGTCACCACTCCACTTGTTCACGACACCACAAACAGAGAAAGAAAACCAAAGCTAGTTCGAATCCAAGATGGAAGGCAAAGAAGAAGACGTTAGAGTTGGAGCTAACAAGTTCCCGGAGAGGCAACCAATAGGAACTTCGGCTCAGAGCGACAAGGACTACAACGAGCCACCACCGGCACCACTTTTCGAGCCTGGTGAGCTTTCTTCATGGTCCTTCTGGCGAGCCGGTATCGCTGAGTTTATAGCTACGTTCCTCTTCCTCTACATTACTGTTTTGACCGTCATGGGAGTTAAAAGGTCACCGAACATGTGTGCTTCTGTCGGAATCCAAGGTATCGCTTGGGCTTTCGGTGGTATGATCTTTGCCCTTGTCTACTGCACCGCTGGTATCTCCGGTACGTCACTCAACTTAACTTCGGTTTGATATATATTAGTCTTATCTCCTATGTGTGAACCAGAACCGGCCATGAGATTAATGGGGCTTAAAACAATTATTAATTGATTAATAAATATACGTTTTAGGTAGTTTAGATATATTTCCTCGTCAATTTGGGACTGAATATTAAACAATTATATTTTGGGAGTCATATGCATATGTTTTATTTAGCTATGCTTTGGACCGGCTCTGCATAGAACTCATATTTGCATGGTGTTATAATCTCAGGTGGACACATCAACCCAGCGGTAACTTTTGGTCTGTTCTTAGCCCGGAAGTTGTCGCTCACCAGAGCTCTGTACTACATAGTGATGCAGTGCTTGGGAGCCATATGTGGAGCTGGTGTGGTTAAAGGGTTCCAGCCTAATCAGTACCAGGCTTTAGGAGGAGGAGCCAACACTGTGGCTCCCGGCTACACCAAAGGAAGTGGTCTTGGAGCTGAGATCATCGGCACATTCGTCCTTGTTTACACAGTTTTCTCAGCGACTGACGCCAAGAGAAACGCCCGTGACTCTCATGTTCCCGTAAGTCACTAGTCCATGGAACATAAGTTAGAGTGAACATATTAATAGCCTTAAGTGTGCAATAACAACTATTTTCTTTTAATTTTTTCTTTTTTTTGCAGATTCTTGCACCACTCCCAATCGGGTTTGCGGTTTTCTTGGTTCACTTAGCAACCATCCCAATCACTGGCACAGGCATCAACCCAGCAAGAAGTCTTGGAGCTGCAATCATCTACAACAAAGACCATTCCTGGGACGACCACGTGAGTTGACCACAAACTATATATAATGTTCCCAATCACATTCCAAACTAGGTTTAGATCATTTTCTCTGACACTTGCAGTTTTTTGCCATTTTAGTGGGTGTTTTGGGTTGGACCATTCATTGGTGCTGCACTAGCTGCTCTGTACCACGTGATTGTCATCAGAGCCATCCCCTTCAAGTCCAGAAGCTAAGTTAAAACAAGACATCATGTCCTCTGGTCTCTCGTCTTGTTTCCTTAGTAACTTCTATTGTTAATCCATACGTGTGAAATGTGTTTATGTATTAACGTATGTGCCATATTCTTTTCTTATTAATGCAATCCTTGTAACTTGTAAACAAGAAAGAATTTCTCAAATGTTCAACATAAATGATAAGTCTTTTTTTGTGTTTAAATAACAACCACAAACGGATTTTGTTTTAAAATGATAGCAATGTTTTATTTATTAAAATAAAGAAAAAGAATTAATCTGGATATCCGGTTTGGTTCAAAAAAATACGTTAGGTTCAATGTAGCTATCGTTTCTGGTTTTCAAGGTATATTTTTAAAACGTGGTAGTGCACCTAACTTCGTCTTGGAGAATGGTCCCAACTCTCGCATGCTATTCAACAAAGCACGAAGATTCCCTGATAGATAAATAATTTAAGTAAGAAGTTAAGATTTGCAAGAAATAGAGGTAAACAGTTGACTCTAAATTGCATCATTCCACTCAGTGAAAGATGACTACTTTGATTAGAACTCTTCTGACTACAACCCTTCACTTACTTCGATCATCAAATTATTCTGCTTTTTGTAGTTGATATTAGTATAGTAAAAATAGTGTCATAAATAACGGTATAGGTAACAGCGGCAAAACGTGATAGTACAACAAATGAGAACTATTTTTTTTGTCAAAGACCATTTCAATATTTGAAAAACTTCTTTATAAAAATGATTTTGCTCAACTATATATAAGTAGAATAGTATATTTATTTCTTTTTAAAAATTAAAAGTATTAATTTTACTCTTAAATATAGTGGAAAATAATTTTATTCTATATATGTGTAAATTTTATAAAGCAATAACAATAATACCATTCGAAATTTTATAACATCGTCCTAGAAAAATCCAATACAGAAATGCCATTGCATTATCAAAGTAAAAGGTAACACTATCTAGCATTTATACTCCTTTCTTTTTTTTTGATAATTACTAGCACTGTAACCACTAAAGGAAGATAATACAATGCATTTGTTTTTCTTTTCGTGGGGCTCATAGCCATTTATATGATTGTTTGCTTCTCCCTCTGCTCTCTCAGTTCTTTGTGCTTGACCTCTCTGCCTCTCTTCGAACTTCAGTTTCACCAATGGCTACTGTTTGGAGGAGGTTGCTGAAGACAGAGACGATCCCTCGCATCAGCCAAAGCACAAGAAAGCTCTTCTCCACCGATGGATCATCTTCTTTCTCTGAGAGACTCAGAAACCTTCCCAAAGATTTCCCTGCAACTCAGGCTAAACGCGATGCCTCTCTGGTGAAACAAATAGAAATTTCAAAACTTTGTTTCTTGGGCATCTTGAAAGTCTGGTCTTCTTACGATGTTTACTGTCTTGTGGTTGTGTAGCTCATTGGAAGAACTCCTCTCGTGTTTCTCAACAGAGTTACTGAAGGATGTGAAGCTTATATTGCAGCCAAGCAAGAACATTTCCAGCCTACTTGCAGCGTCAAAGACAGGTGACTCTGAACTCAACTTTAAGGACATCATCAGTACAAAGCCTTGACTTTGTTTGTTTTTTTGTTTTTTACTTTTGTTGTCTCTAGACCAGCTTTAGCCATGGTTGCAGATGCAGAGAAGAAAAACCTTATCACTCCTGGAAAAGTAATCAGCTAATTGTTTAATATACTTAATCTCAAATTTGTGGTGAATTAACTCATTGAAGTGATGCTTAATATATCAGACAACATTGATAGAGCCGACTTCAGGAAACATGGGAATAAGTATGGCTTTCATGGCGGCTATGAAAGGGTACAGGATTATAATGACAATGCCTTCTTACACCAGCTTGGAGAGGAGAGTGACTATGAGATCCTTTGGTGCAGAGCTTGTCCTCACTGATCCAACCAAAGGCATGGGTGGAACTGTTAAGAAAGCTTATGAACTCCTTGAGACTACTCCTGATGCTCATATGTTGCAACAGTTTGCTAATCCTGCTAACACTCAGGTAACTTAAAGAGTTCTGATAGATTCTTTTTTCATTTTACATTTTCACATTTTATCTAAAGATGATGTTAGGAACATTTGGTGTAGATTCATTTTGACACAACTGGTCCTGAGATTTGGGAAGATACACTTGGGAATGTGGATATCTTTGTGATGGGAATTGGTAGTGGAGGCACAGTGTCAGGTGTTGGCCAATACCTTAAGTCTAAAAACCCTAATGTCAAGGTGATTGATTTAAGCTCTGAAGATATCTTGTAAATATCAAAAAAAAAAATAGATTGCATTTGATCATTAATGACTTGCTAATGGTAGATATATGGAGTGGAGCCTGCTGAAAGCAACATACTCAACGGTGGCAAGCCAGGTGCAAATAGATATACTGAGTGTTTACACATCTACTCGTTCTTAGTGGTCTAAATCAGTGGAAGATCGTAGTTTTTGTGGTTGCTGATGTTAGAGTTTTGAACTATGAGTTAGGTCCACATGCTATCACAGGCAACGGGGTTGGATTTAAACCAGATATCTTGGATATGGATGTCATGGAGAGTGTTCTTGAGGTAATGTACAAAACTCTTCCATCATTTTCGTATTCTATCAACTTGTTTTCTTGAAGGAAATGTAAAATATATTCAAATCAAAAACCTTTTTTACAAAGATAAATCATATAAAACTAGTGTATGTTATCTAGATCATATAGAGAAAAATATAAAAACTGATGAGTATGTTGTAAACAACTTGTAAACACTTATGTTTTGAGTATACGTGCAGGTTAGTAGTGAGGATGCTATAAAGATGGCTAGAGAATTGGCACTTAAAGAAGGTCTCATGGTGAGTTCTTTTTTTTGGGGAGATTAATGACATAAATTGGTTTGTTTGTTTATTTCTGGTTCTGACTATGCAAACCCTAACTTTGTAGGTTGGGATATCCTCTGGGGCTAACACTGTGGCAGCAATTAGACTGGCGAAAATGCCAGAGAACAAAGGCAAACTCATTGTGGTAAGAGAGGAGAACAAAACTTTGTTTGAGTTTTCCTTATGATATGTGGTATGGTTTAATCGGATGTTTGGGAACTTAGATTCTGTTTATGTGGAACAGACGATTCATGCGAGCTTTGGAGAGAGATATCTGTCGTCTGTTCTGTTTGATGAGCTGAGGAAAGAAGCAGAAGCGATGAAACCAGTTTCAGTGGACTGACTTGGTTTTGGTTTTGGTTTTGGTTGATACGAAGAAAAATTCCTTACTATATAATCTTTATCTTGTGGCACAAGATTGTGACACAGCCAACCAAAAGAGTGGCATAAGTAATATGTGTTTGTTTTATATTGTTGTTGGATTCTGGAAGAATAATAATTATGTTAATGTTTTATATTGAAAATAAAAACTCTGTGGCCTAAATAGGGATTTTTATGCTTGTAGAATTTTGTGAATTGATATTGAATAAAAGGATAATAGTTTGGAAAAAAGTTAAATTTATTTATTTCAAAAACATGTTTACAATAAACGTGTACTTTGATCTAAGTTTTTTTTTAAATTTCTTTTTAGATAGTGAAAATGAAAGTACATCTAACTATCTATTCTTGTATAGCAAACCAAGTGACCATAGTTTTCTCCATGTGTGGTCTTCCTCTTCCTTTCAATGAAAGATCATGTTACGCATCTATTTGTCAAATAAATGGATAAGATTTGTTGTAGGTTGATGGGTTTCTCCATGTCTCCTCCTGTTTCGTTCTTTCCAGATCCTATGCATAGAGAAATAGATACCTTGTAGTTTTGTTTAGCGTACCGTCCCCCCACGAACTCCAATACGTGTGTAAGATTTTGTCCAAATTTGTAATCTGTCCCAAAATCTTGCGTGTAAGATTTCTCCAAATTTCCTCTGTGTATGAGGAGCTAAAGTAAAGATGATTCAATTTTCAACTAAAACATTACAGAAAGTGCAAGACGATCTCTTATATCCAACTGGTTCAGAATAGCAATCTATGAGAGGACCGAGTATTTTGGTGTTGATCCTGAAAAACCAAATCCCCTTGTGCCATCGGAGATTCTTCACGTGTTAAGATCCAAGTTTGGTGGGAATGAAATTCAATGTCATTCTCTGCACCAAGCCCTCTAGTTCTCAACTGCAACATTTCTTTTTCAATCAATATCAGAGACTCAACGCGATGACGCCGTCATCTGTAATTCTGGACAGCAAACTCCACTGTTACTTCAATGTTGATCCCAAAATCGATACATCCTCTTAATCTTGTGATGTCAATAATCCTCCCTAGTGGTGACCAGACATCAAACCTAAAAGAAGAAGAACAAATTTCCATTTGAATTTCAACAATTTCTTCCATATCCAAGAGCCAAAAGAACTCTTTTCATTAGCATTCCAAAAAGTAACATTTCCTGATCAAATACAGCTTAATCCACTTAACTCATAAGGTTGACTGAGAGCATATTCTCTATATTAGTTTAGGACAACATACTCGATTTGTCTCAGAAAGAGATCTCAACCTCAAACCCTCTTCCTCCTTGGGTTTACATACATTTTTTCATGAAACTTTTGCTTTTTTTTTTCGAACTCAAGGTAGAAAATAAGAAAATATATGATCTATCTCCTTAATGCATTGTTGTGGTAGTCGGTATACGGACATCCAAAAATTGATGAGACTATGTATTACTAAAGCAATCAACTGAAGACGACCAGCGAAAGAAATCTGCCTCGCCATTCATGTAGTAATGCATTTCCTTACTCTCTCGACTAGAGGGGAGTAGTTACTTGTATTCGTTCGTTTTGTCAGTAAAGGTAACCCGAGATACCTCACCGGAAGTGAACCAGCGGCAAATGGGAAATGAGCAAGGATATCCGCTCTCTCATCATCTTGGGTTCCTTCCATATATAATGTGGATTTTCCATGCTTATATTCACACTTGAGAGACTTGCAAACTCTTTGAACACTTGTAATATCGCTTATATGGAGCTTTTCTTTCCATCAGCGAAGATCATCAAATCAACGGCGAAGCATAGATGAGTGAGTGGAATATTTTGACAATAAAGAAGATATCCTATTTTCTTCTCTGATGCTGCCATATCCAACAATTATGACAAGGAGATAGGGTGACAGTGAGCAACCCTGACGAAGACATCTTGAACTGTTACAATATCATGCTAGCTCTCCATTAATTTGAACAGATAATGAGCCCAGTTCAATGTATTTTTTATCCATATAACAAACTTTCCGTAAGCTTTATGGCTTAGAGAATCAACAATCAAAAAGACCATTGAACCGATTCAAACGCTTTCGATATATCAACCTTTACAACACATCAGGAAGATATGGTTGGCTTGTGATAACTTTTAACCAGCTCTGAAGCTAACAAAACATTTTCCATGAGCAGACATCTTTAACGAATGTGACTGATTTGAAGAAATAAACTTTGGGAGGACCTTTTGAAGTCTGCTTGCCAGCAATTTCGAAATCACTTTGTATAAAACATTGCAGCAGGAGATCGGAATCTCCCATTCGTATAGCTTCGTTATAAGAGCTAAGGTTGTGGAATTGGTACCTTTTGGAAGAAGGGAAAACGGCTTATTCATTCTCGATCTACTAGTTGCTAAGAAAATAAATGCCCAAACTATATCAATGTGCCAAAGCATTCATGCACTTAACTATAATTTAAATTGCATACACACACTTACTCTAAACGGCTTTCACACACCTCGTAACTGACACGATCAATCCATACAAAAGTGAATTATTTTATTAACTTATTATATTTAGTCCCTATAATTTTATTTTTTTGTCACAATAGCTTAGATAATTAAACTTATCAAAATGAACTCTATTTATAATTTAAAATTTGAAAAAAAATAATTCATGGTGATATATAAAATAGAAATAAAAAATCTTACTAAATATATTTTAACAAGATAAATATTTTGTGATTATTTGATATTAAACTATCAATTCAACATTACAATATGTGATATAAAATTATTTTAATCAACAGAAAACAACATTATTAAAATTAAAATGACTAGGTAAAGTTCTTAAGCTTAATAATTCACTTTTTATATTTTTATTTTATTTTAGCTGTAATTATTATAATGCGTTTGCCTTACTTATATAATATCTCTTAATAGTTCTATTTTATTTTTTGTTAACAGTTTTATTAAGTTAACTATTAAAATGACTAGAAAAATATTTGATATCATAAATTTTATTTAAAAATGATGGGTCAATATATTAATTTGTTAAGTGTTTTTCGTCGTCCACATATGACTAAAGTTATTTATAACTGATGATTTTGTATTGATAAATCTTAATTACTCACCGCTAATCCAAAGATAATAATTTTATATAATTATTTCTATTTGAATTTGAATAATTAAAATTTTCATTAATTATTTCTATTATATAATTTAGTTATTATAGTATATAATTTTAATTAAAATCTGAGCAAAAAAAAAAAAAATTACTTTAGAATTTTAAAACTATAAATAGAATAAATTTAATTATTTTAATTATTTAACGCATTTCTAATAAAAAAATAAAAACTATAAGGATTAAGTTAAAATATTTGAAAATTAAAAGTAGTCCAACTCAACATGTCAACATGTGACTGGTTATAGGCATGCTATAACTGTTTATGATGAGTCTATGTATGCAGTTCAAAATACTATTTAGTGTAGGAATGTTCCAGCACATTGATATAGTCGGGTATTTATCTTCTCAACATTTGTAGTATGGGCATGAATAAGCTGTTTTCCCTTAAGAAGAAAGTCTTTATAAAAAAAAAAAAGATTTTAATGTTGCCACAAAATCCCGTCCAATAATAGGCTAAGCTAATTGGTAAAATTCAGAAGTGAATCCATTAGATCCCAGTGATTTGTAAGACGCCATTGTGAAGAGAACCTTTTTTTATTTCATCTTCAGTAACCCTCTGCTCAAGCATACGCTTGTCTATTTCCTCACATTCGAATCCTAGATTCTGTTGCAAAGCAGCTTCTGAAATTCCTACAAAATCTTCGGGTGTATAGTTCAAGAACTCACTGAAATGTTTAATTGTTTCACCTTTAATCTCTTCCTGATTTGTTGCATTAGTACCATCAGTTCTTTCTCTAACGTCGTTCCTGACCTCTCTAACCTTAGTTGCCATGTGAAATTGGTAGTTGTTCCCATCACCTATATCCAACCAATGGAGTTTGGGCTTCTGGCTTATTATTTTTTTCCTCCAGCCCCGAGAGAAATACCCATCTCTCATATGCATGATTTTCCTCCCTTCATTAGCTCCTGTTTTGGATTCACCAAAGTATTGAATTAACACTCACAAAGCTTGATCTAAGCTACTTTAGCTTTTTTCGAAACTTATGTTGTTCTCTCCTTACTCAGCTTTTCAACAATGGTTTCAGCTCTTTCAACTCTTTTGAAAGTCGAAAAAGAGCTGGTGTTAAGTTAAAAATAGATAGGAACAACCAGTCACCAAAAACAGAAGAGGCAATGTTACTTGCCTTGTGTTCTTTTACTCTCGTCTCCAGTACACAACCAAACTGGAACAACTCTTTTCTGATCCATTCTCGAACTACATAGTGTTTTATTTTTTATTGAATCCTCTGATGTTCTAGAAAATGAATGTTCAATCTGCATAAAACCAAACAATTGGATCAAGGATTGGATACACTCAAGAACATCGCTCAGGACATCATCAATGAGGTTCACTTTTCTCTATTGTTGATTTTGTGTTTCCCTTTATACATTGATCATATTGTAGTGATTCTCTTACTGCTACATACATTACAAGAACTTGATAGATACAAAGGTTAATTAACATTGATTCTTGATTTAGTTTTAGGATACCATATGTCTCCTCTGCTGTATTCTCGACACCTAACTAACTAAATTTCTTTTCATTGATTTGGTATATCATTCAGATTGAGAAGGAAGGTACTGACTGGAAAGTTGAAAAGCACCAACGTGAGATTCAAGAATACGGAAACAATAACTAAAAGGGAAATTCCTTTTTATAGCAAGCCGATCAGCAGCTTGTTTAGAACTCGAACGAATACTACTTGAAGAAACACCCAACTAAACTTCAACGCAAGTCAATATCTATAGTTGTCTTTAATGATGTATAGGGATAAGCTAGAATGCATGGACTTGTTCTCGTGTAGCTTAATTGAACGAGAGAAGACATTACAAAACTCAAGTGCATTCTTTTCAAGAAAAGAAAGACAACTTGGTGCTAACAATATTTTATTTAATATGACTTTTTGTAACATTTTTTTTAATATGACTTCGAAGTGGAGCCAACCACTAAGCTCCGGATTCTAAGAGCAAGAACATCGGGGTATCTAGCCCACGTATTTTGGTTAATTTCGGCCCAAAAGAAAAAGCTTAATGGTGTAAAATAGCAGAAACATTTATACAATTAGAAGCTTTCAGCAAAGTCCCGAGGAACACGTGGCAGGTCCGGATTGGCAAACCAAATGGGAAGACGAAACACGTCTTTGGTCTCGATTCATTTGGTCCGCCTCGTTCTTCTCTCTCTCGGGACAAGGCGATTTTGATAGGGTTCTTCAAATCGAGTTTGTGTTCTAATCTACCAAATCAATTCATTTGGTCCGCCGAATTTAATCTACAGCAGGTTTGTGTTCTTCCTCGTACCTCTCTTTTGCGATTTTTCGGAATCAATCTGTGTTCTAAGCGATCTGGGTTTGATTGGTTTTGCATTTCCCGTGTTCGTAGGGGGAAAGTCGAGTTTCCATCTCGATTGTCATCCTTGCTCTTATTCTCCACGATTCTAAACCAGGTTCGTGTTCCTTCGTGTTTCTTCTCTAAAGCTCGTTTTGATTTTTCTGGAAATAAAAGTCGATCTTATAATCGATCTAATCGATTATAATCTTGCTCTTAGTGTTTGATTCGACGTTTGCGTGTTTGGTGTTTGTAGGGGAAACTCGAGTCAACGGCCGCGTGTATCATCATCTCCAAATTTTGTCTCCAAATTCTGTCTCTCGCTTCATTTCTCATCAACTCCAAACGCAGGTCATCTCCAAACTCAGGTTTGTCGACTTTCTCTTTCCTACGTTGAGCACTGGAATTGATTAGTCGATTGAGTAAAACCAATAGTTTGTTTGTTGTGTTGACATTGTAGGTTGTAGTTGTTAATAGTTTGTTGTTGTTTGTTGTTGTAGTTGTAATTTGTTCTTTGTATTTGTCAAATGATAGCTGTTGTTTGTAGTTCTAGTTTTGTTTAGTTTCGGTGAGATAAGTTTGTAGTTGTTATGACTGTAATAAGTTGTGATTAGACATTAGTGGTTTATAGTTAGGTATTTATGATGGTAACTTATTACAGAGAGGCTTTTCACTTATTAAAACACAACAAACTTGTTGTGTTTTACACATCTCTTCCTCTCTTCCTATCTTCCTCTCTACTTTCTCTTCTAATCGCAATGGATTCAAAGAATCCCTTGAATCCCTTTAGTCAGACTCCTTCACAACCTAGTTATGTCGCCTTTCTGCAGAGTCAGAGTCATAACTTTCCTTATGAAAGTTATGACTCTTCTCTAAACTTCGGAGCATCCGACATTCCTTCTTATAGTTCACAACAACCCCACTCTCCAACTGTACCCGAAAACCCACCAGTTGCCTCTAGGGAGCGAAGGAACTGGACTTCAGCAGATGACTAGGTCTTAATTAGTGGGTGGCTAAACACATCTAAGGATGTTGTTGTGGGAATTGATCAAAAATCAGGGACCTTCTGGAAACGAGTAGGGGAGTACTACGCTTCAAGTCCACATGCTAAAGCTACTGGTGAACCAAGGGAGCATCTCAACTGTAAGCAGAGGTGGCACAAAATTAATGACTACACCAACAAGTTCTGTGCTGCATACGCGGCAACAGAGAGACAGATGAGTTCAGGTCAGAATGACAATGATCTTCTCAGGGTGGCCAAAGACATCTATTTTGCTAATCACAAGAAAAAATTCACTCTTGATCATGCATGCGTGGTTGGTGCTAAGGTTTGAGCAGAAATGGCTTAGCCTTAACGCACCTAAACCTAGTGGGAGTGGAAAGCGCAAAGCTGGAGAGACTTGTTCACAAGCTTCAAGCAGCACCGTTGGTGATCCTGAGGTTCATCCTGAAGGTATCAAGGCGGCCAAAGCTAAAAAGAAGAATGCACCAGTGAGGGATCTGGCTGAGGTTAAGACCGTTTGGGAGTTGAAGAAGGAGGATATGTTGATGAAGGAGAAACAGTCAAAGCTTGCAATTCTTGACACACTTCTAGCCAAGAAAGAACCACTGAGTGAGGCTGAAGAAGTTGTCAAGAACAAGCTACTTGCCCAGTATTTCTAAGTGTTTCCATGTTGTCAAGAATAAAGTCTCGTGTAGGATAAATGTCTCGTGTCAGGACTAAGTGATTAGCTCGTCTATGTTTCATGTTTCTGTATTAGAAAAATGTCTAGAAATTTAAATTTCTATGTCCCTCTTTGTATGATATTTCTATGAATGAATGTTACGTTTTTATTTAAAAAAAAATGTGTTTATGCTTGCTTTAATTTAAAATGTCTTGTATCTAAAATGTCTTTGTTTTTTTTTTCCAGGTTTATTCTAAATGGGTCGATATAGTTACAGTCAGTCATCTATGTCAGAAGATTATGAGATATCAGACTGTGGATACAGCTCAACGGAAGAGCTTATCCGACAAGACCAAGAAGAGATAAGCCGTCGGGAGCAAGAAGAGTTACGCATCATTTACCCTCCTCAACCCGAAGTTGAGTTTGGGTTTCCGCAGACCTGCTATTGTGGTGGCATACCAAAACTAGTCTCCTCGAAGAGTCTTTATTATCCATGAAGGTTATTGTACACATGTGAGCAAGCTGATGATGAAGACTGCCATGTTTCTAAGTGGTGGGACGTCGCGGTGATGGAGGAGATGAGGGCAAGGGATAGACACGTTCTTGTTCTAGCTGAGAAGGTAGACAATTTAACCTTGTTTAGTGACTTTGAGACTGAGCAGAAATTACTTAGGCTAGAGAAGCTTGTGTGTGACTTAGGAAAGAAGAGATCAAGTGTCTTCAATGGATTTGAATTATTTGTTGGCGTACTGCTAATGGTTTTAGTGTTAATAGGTGTGGTGATCTGCTTTAAGTGATTAAAGATAATTGTTTTAGTCTCTCGGATAGCTAATGTTTTGGAGACTTATGTCTCTCGGATATGTAATGTTTTGTAATGGTGGGTAACATCTCTGATAATGTAATATCTTTAGGATATGTAATCTTCTTAAACTTGTCATGACTTGTATTCGGATATGTAATGCTCAGTTTGTACTTGTTGTAATGGTACTTCAAATATGCAAGTAGATATGTCACTAGTGTCCTACAATTTAACCACTTGAGAAGATAACATGTCACAAGAAACACGAGTTTTATAAGTACAACTAAAAATCTAACTGCAAAATAATGTCACAAGTGGAGCAGCCCGTGATAAGTAGTTGTGCTCGTGATTTTTACTTCAGCTCTCAATACACTTCTGCTCCTCTATAAATATAAAGACATCAACAAACATTCTCACTACACTTCTTCTCCTCATGTTCACAATATCTTCTCTTCTTTTTAAAAAATTCTAATGGCATCTTCTTCACATTATCATTACCACAACGATGATGATGATGATGATGATGAATTAGAGGATATTTTTCAAGATTATTGTCAAATTTATGAGGAGATTCCAGAACCAAAAGAACGAAAAAAAATGAAATTTTATTGACAGAGAAAGGGAGGAAGGCCAACACCAGCTTTGGAGTGATTATTTTAGCGATAATCCGACATATGATGCCACCATATTCCGGCGACGGTTTCGAATGAACCGTCCTTTGTTCATGCGTATTGTGCATCGTCTCTCCACCGAAATTCCGTATTTTAAACTAGGAGAAGATGCAACCGGACGGTCAAGTCTAACACCTCTACAAAAATGTACTGCCGCTATTCGACAATTGGCATATGGTGTTGGGGCTGATGCAGTTGACGAATATGTCCGTATTGCAAAAACAACAGCTCGAAAATGTTTGCACCAATTTGCCGCCGGAATAATCACCTTGTTTGGCGATGAATATTTGAGATGTCCCACACCAGAGGATCTGGAAAGACTACTTCATATTGGAGAAGAACGTGGATTTCCAGGGATGATTGGAAGCATCGACTATATGCATTGGGAATGGAAGAATTGCCCCATCGCTTGGAAAGGAATGTATTCACGAGGAACCGGAAAACCAACTATTGTGTTAGAGGCGGTAGCTTCATATGACTTCTGGATATGGCACGCCTTTTTTGGAGCTCCAGGTACTATGAACGATCTTAATGTTCTTGAGCGATCACATGTATTTGATGATATTATTAACTGAGTAGCGCCTGAAGTAAACTTCTATGTCAACGGCTCGCTCTATAAGATGGCTTATTATCTCACAGATGGGATTTATCCGAAATGGGCGACTTTCATTCAATCTATCAGGCTACCACAAGGAGAGAAATATTCATTATTTGCTAAGTTCCAAGAGTCTGTTCGAAAAGATGTTGAACGTGCCTTCGGAGTCCTCCAAGCTAGATTTGCCGTTGTCAAAAATCCGTCAAAGATATTGAGTAAAGCGAAAATAGCAAATATTATGAGAGCATGTATCATACTCCATAATATGATTGTCGAAGACGAACGATCCTCATTCACTTCGCATAACGCTCTAGAATTTAAAGAAAGAGGAGATGAGGAGGATAATTTTACCGTCAATATGACTACACATGTCGTCGATTCAATGGAGCGTCGAACACACCTTCGGAATAGACAAACCCATCAACAGTTAAAAAAAATTTGATTGAGAATATTTGGGCTAAATTTGGGCATCTTCATGGTGACATATAATTAATAAGTTTCTATGATTGAATAAAATGTGTGTTTGCTTTTATTATGATGTTTGTTTGATTTTCTGTTTTGTTTTTTTTATTGTAATAAAATGTTTGTAATTTTCAATAAAATTAATAAAATGCTTTTTAATTTTATTGGGTTTCATTTTCAATTGTTATATGTTTCTTTTTTAACTCATCTTTAATTTCTATTTACTTATTAAAATAATTTATTTATTACCTAAGAACTCTCTAAAAAGTCTCACCAATATTCAACACTTTTCCAAAAACTTCTTAACAAAGTCCTTGATGACAACTTAATGGTAAAATATTCTAAGAACCTTTAAAAAAGTCCTAGCAATGTCTTTGCTCTAAGTTAGAATTTCTAACTGTGCAGTCAATATTTTCAGAGGTTTCTGTACAACCTTGTTTATATTAATAGTCTAGAGATACTGTCACATATTTAAAATAAAATTTTAAGAATGTACATTTGACATGTCACTAGTGTGTTATGCATGTATATACCCCTATGTGGGCTGCGAGTCTACGACTATCTAAGCTACCTCGAATTTCTTTGTTGTTAGTTTGTTACTGATTAATAGGTCAATTAGAAAAGTAGGTAGATTCTTTTGTAAATCAAATCTAAAACAGACATGATACAAGATGATGCTGATTTGTAATAGTCATGTTTTCAATCATTTCCTAAATGGTAAATGCCACTTGACCCAATTTAAGCTACCCTCTTCATTGTCCATCTCTACATTGAATTGAAAGTTCTCTTCTCTCTATCAAATTCCTGTGCAGTAAATTGTTTTATTTAAACAAATGTATACTGATTCTCAATTATAAGGAATCCAGATTATTAAGGAGTGTATATAACTAGGAGTTTGAAGTAATTTTATTGATTTTACAAATCAACTGTTATTCGAACGTAAATTAAAAACAATTTAAAAATTAATGTTATTAATTTTTTTTATTTCACAAGATACTCCGAAATTTACTGTTATTGATTTTAATTGTAGATTTAAGAGTGCTTTAAGTATTTTTGGGCAAAAAATGCTTTAAGTGTTTATAGAATGATTGAAAAAAAAATTAATTATATAAAAAAAAACTCATAGTTTTAGATAAGATTATAAAATGATTTAACAAAAATTACACCAAATTCTTCAATTCACTTATAATTATCTAAGAATTTATTAAAAATTAAATCATTTCAAATTTTATATTGGATAGACTCTGTCCTTGATTCAATTTAATTTTAGTTTATTTCAGGGTTTATTTATTAATGTAGAATCTAAACAGCATTGGTCTATTTGATATGGTTTCTAGATTCAGATTATATATTAGAAGTTTAAGCAAATATTTTAAAATATAAACCTTACTAATTTATATGAATAAATCAGAATGGTCAAACTTCGAGATTTTCGTGTTTCTTTATATATTTGTTGAAATAAATCATATCCAATTAAGTATTACGTTTGAAATTTGACTGATCGATCTGCAGACCAAGCATGTTACCAGATTCTGACTTCACGCATTACCACGATCCACTGAATTTAGATCCGTTTAGTTAAATCTACAGATAAAAGGCAATACTGAGTTTTAAAATATTTATACAGATGTGGTCACTGGTCAGAGACAAGTACTGACAAGATCTTAACTACTCCAGGTTAAAAAGTTATTAAAGTATTGATAACTCTCAGAATTAATTAAAACAGCATAAGTTACTATAAATAGAAATTTAAGGTCATAACTCTCAGTCTTAGATCAGTTTGTATATAAATGTTGGATCAAACAAAATAGAGAGAAGACTGGACTAAAATCTAGAGTTCAGATAGGTTTTAATCAAGTTTGGATTTAGTTTTTCTTTGTTGGATCCAGTTTATGAGTTTGGTTGGCATATGTTTATCTCTAAATGGATAACTCAGCACATATTTATTAATTTATTATTCCAAAAAAGTACTTTGTTGCATTGAGTCTGAGATTTGAGACAAATCATCTCTACCCGAGTGTTTTATTTAGAAACTAAACAATCTGCTACTCTATAATTGTGGTTTTAGTAATGTTTATTGCTCATCTCATTCATATGTATATAACACACATAAAAGCGTGGCAACTGGCAGATCTAGTGTTAGTAAGGGTGAAAAAAGTAAAATTAAAAGTACAAGGATGAAAAGTCAAAAAACAAAGGAGGGATGGGCACAAAAAGAAAGTGTTGTGTTCTCTATAGTTCCGTCACGGGACAGTAGTCACTATAGAAATCATGAACACCAGAAGCAGCCCATAGCCTTTGATTAAACTCTTCTTGCATCTCCTCTGGAACAAAGGGTGTTCTACAAAGAGGACACGTCTTCTGGTCGTGATCCATCCAACGGTCGAGACAGCTCCGGTGGAATATATGTCTACAGTTTCTCAGCCACCGGATCTCTTGCTCTCCTTCGAACTCGTAAAGACAAACGGCACAGCTTTCCGGCAGATCTTCGCCGGAGTTCGTTACCTCTTCGAACTTTATAACGGGTAAGATCTCGCGGATGAGTAGGGCGGAGAAGGGTGAGCGGAGTTCGGGTATCCGGGTCGGGTAAGAAGTGTAGTCGGGCCAGGTTTGATCCATTTCGAGGAAGTCGGAGAGGCCCAAGAAGCGGAAGAGAGAGAAGGCGACGGTTCTGATGAAACTGAGTATGGAGAGTGTTTGTACGAAGAGCTTCGGGAGAAACACCTCTGTGTAGCCTACGGGAAAGCCCATCGGAGCTAGGGTTTGTAGAGAGAGAGAGAGAGAGAGAGATGTGATTAATAAAAGTTGGGTTTTTTTAGTAATATACAGAGAGAGTTTCATTTATAGGGCAGGTGAGAGGAAGGAGGTGTAAGAAGGTACAAGATTCGTTTAAACGATGTCGTGTCATGTAAGATCCGATTTTGATAGAGTTGACTGGCTGTGACGTTTATTACGTAACTGCCCAATTAAAATAATAATTAAGTAGAAATGCGAAAAGCAACAAAATTATTCAAATGGGAACCCGATAGTCTATCGTTCAAAGGTCAAAGCTGGTCTTGAGATCTATGGATTTAAAATAGCTAAGGATTATATATACATTTTAATTAGTCTGGAAGCTGATATATACATATTAATTACAAAAAAAATTAGAAATATATTAGATTATGTAAATATTTTACTTCAATAAGTAATCAGTTTCAGTGACCTATATTTTTTTCACAAAAAAAATTGTTTATAGACATATGTATAGCGAAATAAAACATTAATTCTATATATATAATTTTAAAAAAATTCAATATATAGACTTAAATACACAAACTGTTAAGGAATTTATTTTAAAATTTATTAAATTATTTTGTGATTTTCTAAATTTTCGGTACCAACCATGGCCATGGACATTAATGAATATTGTTATTCGCTGCGTGCGTCTTTACGCTATCACCTTGTCTTGGAATGTAAACATCTGCAAGTTGCACGATGATCGGCACACGTAGTGCGTGCGGTTAATAGGAGATGTTGATGTGGATAAGGGGTCCTATCATTTATTTATAACGCATTGCATTGCATTGTATTTTTTTTTCTGGTATATTATTTATTGTACATGGTAATCTATTATATTAAAACATAATCATCCTTATCTTTTACCCTTGGTATACCATGGAATATTACTTAAAATGCCACTAGACCTACTTTTTAAAAAAAATCTATTATATTAAAACATAATCATCCTTATTTTTTACCCTTGGTATACCATGGAATATTACTTAAAATGCCACTAGACCTACTTTTTAAAAAAAAACTGATTATTTTATAATTGTATCTAATTATAATAGATACAATAACCACAAGCAGTTATATTATTTAATTTCTCACGTTCAACACAAACAGTTACTTTTCATTAATTTATCATTTTCTAAGTGTAATATCAAAAGGACTGGAAACAAAATTTGCATAACTCCATTTTTATCTTCAAACCTCCATCGAAGCTGTAAATAAAAATGTCTAAACCATATAAGAGATTCAAAATTACTTACAACAAAAGGATATATAACAAGTCCAACACGGAAAACCAACTTTGACATTCATGGTTATTTTACTAAGAATTTTTCTCTGTTTATGAATTTTCCAGAAACCCAGTAATTCTACTGTATATCTTGAAACCAGAGAAGCTTAATTCCAATTGTATATTTGAAGTTCTTCCCAGCAAACAGCTCATACAAATATAATTTATGTCTTCTTCTGCCATGCATGTAAAGGATCTACTGTCAATTTTTTTTTGTAAAAAAAATCCTTTAATAGGATGAAGATTTTATAAAAGAACATAGATTTATCAGATGGAAACAATTACCTCGGATCTTGACAGAACCAAAGTCAGATTTAAGCTTGTCTGGTTTCAATCGAATAGAACATATGGATTAAGCGCTCACCGTCGTTTCTGAGAGAAAAGAAAAAGTTTTTCACTTTATTTTCATCTGTCACCGAAAACAGAAAGATGTGGTGTAGACAACTCCGATTATTTTGTCCGTAGATACCTAATTTTTGGGCCATGAGCCACAATTTAGTGATTAATTGAATAGATTCACAGATCATAGGTTTAGAAAAACCATATATTATTATATGCTTACAGCATTTTCGTAGATCTATTTTTTTTATACATGTGATCAATGTTATAGACATTAATTTTTTCTAATTTACCTAATATTGTCTACTATTATTGATACATATTTTAATAAAAGTACCTTTATTTTTCTGTAACAACTTCTTTGGTACATTTTTGTTTATATATTAAGCCCATATAAATTTATATTGCTCTGTAAATACATTTTGATGAAGTTTAATGGACTAATAGAATTTTAATACAGAGAAGATTATTAATATTGATTAAATTGTAACTAAACTTTGTTTTTAAAAAAAAAATATGAATAAAATAAAAAGTTAATGTGTGACATGGTTATAGCAAAAGTGTATAGTTATGCAATTTCAAAAATTTAATATAAAAAAAAAAAAAAAATGTGAATTTACAGAAAATATTGGAAAAAAACAAAACAAAAAATATAAAAGCGCGGGTCAAGATCTAGTTACTATATAACACGTCAAATTTACTCTAGTCTCTAGGCAGTAGAAAGATCAAAGATCGGGGTACATTTCTACATTAAAAAGATAAACTACTAACTAATCGTGTTATCTTTGAAAACAACGGATGGTAATTCGATTGTTTACTAATCTAGTGGAAAAAATCAAAAGGCTGGCTTCATTACGTGACTTACACGTCGAAAAGAGTTATGTCTGATGCATATATATTAGTGTTGTTGTTCGTTTGGCAGACGCAACACTATAGACGCATTTTTATGCATCTGCGGCTATTCCTTTCATAAATCTTGTTCGTTTGATTGATGCGGTTAGTTGAGTCTAGACATGGTTAGTTGCGTTCGACTGACGTTTATAAAATTAGAACGCCGGATAAATGAGCAGTTGAGTCGAGATCGCCGCAGCCTCAGACACATTCGCGTATGCCAAACGAACAACACTATAGTCTCAAATAACATTTACATAAAACTTTTCTTTTCCTTTTCATGTTCCTTTCAATCTTGTTTACTTGATAACAAAGGATGGAATTAAAAAAAAGAATTCAAATTATTTGTAATTACATGGAATATCAGGTTCTTTTATTTGTTTCATGAAGTTTACAGATTTGTAAGAAAGGTCATTTTTACAAAGAAAAATGTTATAAGGCATGTTCCATTTTTATTAGTTGTGCTGAATATATAACAATCAAAATGTAGTTATATATACAAGTGGTTGATTATATAAATAATTTTGAAAATTATTATAATATGATATGAGATCAAGTCTAAAACTTTATTGAAATTAAATCAATTGGTTATGAAAGAATAAAAGGCAGTAGGTCGAGTAAAACATGACAAAAGCAAAAGTTAAAAATGAAGAAAGTAAAGAGAGACGAGAGCAGACCAAGGTGTGTGGGTCATGGAGACTTTAAAGAGAGGGAATGGAGATGATTGATAAAGATGAAGAAGAAGCAATCTTATCTATCTATACCCCCTTAATTTAGAAAACGATATATAGCTAATAAATTACATAAAGAAGACTAAACAATTGATTAATTGAGTGTTGGGCCGGAGAGAGATATAGGAGACAAGTCGTAGGTGGCAATGATCCTTCCACCAACCGGCAATGGTTTATGGCTCTAGCATGATCGGGGATATGTCGTTTTTGCGGACAATGATATGAAACTAGCCCGCATGTTAGTTTTACGGTATATAAAACTGTATTTTATAATGATTGTATGATACCGTAATCTAATAGGGTATGAACAAATTTGCATAACATGCACGTAACGGAGAGTGCAAAATTACATACATTTATAGAATCGTTCTCAGAGACTCGATGACACAAAACTAACCATATTAAAACTTTTATATTCTCGAAGCTATGCGTACTCATTAAATTACACTATTGGCTATCAATTTTTTCTTTTGGTTTTGGATATTTGTATAGCCTATTAAAAACTTCCACGAAAACACAAAACATATCAAAAGAACCGAGAGTATGGACGTTTGAGCTCATTGGTGTTGTTATAATCAAAATTATTAAAGTCATTCTGACAACTGACAAGACGTTTAGTACTATATTGACTCAATAATAGTACATACTAGGTAATAACCCACACATGAATGAGATTTATTAGTTTTGTTACTTTTGAAGACACTAAGTTTGTTTAATTTGGATATTGGTTCGGTTTTAGGTTGGATTTTCAGTTTTTAATCTACTAAAATATAAGTATTATTTTAAATTCATATTTATTTTGGTCTGTTCGTTTAAAATGTTTGAGGTTTTATTTTTTTCCAGTAATAACCAAGAATTATTATTATTTGTTTCGTTTCATGTTTCATGTTATATGAATTTTAGACATTTTGATGTTGAACCAATGGTTTCATATTATAATTTATAAATTCATGAAAAATCAAATCGAATCAAGATAATATTTTAAAAAGAAAAAAAAAATTATTAAGACAAATATTTCATTACAATTTGGTCAACGGGGAAGATAAGCGTTAAGAAAAAAATATTCCAACTTCAAAGAGAATTAGAATCCTCAGTTGTGATGAATATTTAGTTATATAAGTGTTTACGTCAATGTGCACATATATATGTATGTAAAAGTATATAAAAGTGGTTGATAAATATATAAAAATACTGCTAATTAACATTAAAAGACACTTATGCTCAAAATAACGCATCAGATAAAAAAAAAATTAAGTAATAATAAAATAGGCACAGATATTAATGAAATTTTTGCAAATTATTTTTTTAAATAGAAAATTTGTATAACCCGTGAAACTATGTATGTGAGTTTTATATTGAAAAAATGTAAATATATTTATGTAAAGTTTAGCTAAGAAACTCTCTACACTTGATACGTCAGTGTACTTATTTTCAAATTGCTATAATACTGTCATGTGTCAAACATAGTGTAAACTCATCAATGTCAAATGTTTTTTTAATATATAGGGGATATGTGTGTAGTTTAAAATTATTAAATTAGTTTTACATGAAAGTTTAAAGAGAAATATGACATACTTACACTACAGTGTATGAATACAATGTCACGGGATTCAAACCAAACTTCTTTGGTCGTAACTAGTCACCGAACATACATGTTCTAATGTATATTATACGACCAAAAACATGGAATTTGGCAATTACCATCGGTCCAAACGAAAAAAAGCTCTAAAACGATAATGGAAACGAAAGGGGTATGGAGATTGGAGTATTGATTTGGAAGTGTTATAATGAGGCCTAGACAGACACATGGCCCTATTGCTTCTATGCCGTTCATCTCATCAATCTCCCACACTTATCTTGGTCCTGTCATTGTTTAATTTTGGTTACTCGGACCATCTCTTTCTCTGGTCCCAGTATGAATGATACGAATAAACTTGATTGACTCTTTCTTGTTATTTCATAAACTAATTTATACTAGAATTCCAACTTCATGAATCATGATCCAATATTGATACTAAATTTGAAATGATGTTTAGGTGGAATATGATTCTCAACCCCTTATATATTAAAAAGAATCATAACAACTTTTGAAACATGATACGCGTCCTCATGAGAAATAACTTTTTAGGGTCTTTAAAAAAATAAGTTGATCTATCTAAATATAAACTATAATTTTTATTAAACTAACCATAAAATTCCTTATTAATTATTCTCCATTTTTTTCTTAATTAAAAGCTACGAAATTACCGAATGTATTAACATATATATGAAAATTATTGTTTTTTAGTATTAAATATGTGCTAACAATTTGTATACCCTATATAGTTTTTGTTTACTTATTTCTTATAAAAATAAATTACACAATTACATTAACTATATAATAATATTTAGATTTTTTCGTATATTTTTTATTTTATTTTTTTAAACGAATATATATTACTAGACTGTTAAAAGTCTCACATAAACTTTTGTGATCAAGAGTTTGAATTTTTTTGGTATAATAAGATACAAATGATTGTAAAACTACATGAGTAATAAATCTTATTTAATAGATATTTATATTAATATATATATACAATTTAAATTAATATATATACCATATAAAAATACATACTTATATTTTTGATATTTGCATTGAACAAATATTTAGTGCTTAATTTTGAAATTTGTATTGAATTTTTTAAAAAATATTATAAATTACTAAAATTATTAAACATCCCACACTAAATTTTTTTTAACACTGGTTTAAAATATTGTTATAAAAAGATGCTGATAATCATAAAATTATACGATTAGAAACTTCATTTAATAAATAGACATATGAAAAATATATTATATATCAATGTTAATATCATTTAAATTTAATTATATAATAGATTAAATTGATTGTTTTGATTTATTTACCATAAAATGATCATTAATAAACAAGAAGATCGTTTGATTTATATGTACGTGCCAATTTAATTATATACGTAATAGTTACTGATTTCTCAATTGTTCATTATATATTTATTATTTTATTATTTTATAATATGTAGAAAAACATAAAATAAATAATAATACATCAATATAATTTGTATAAAATGTTTGTTCTGCGCAAAGCGGAGATCCTAACCTAGTTATTACTTTATTTGTAAGACAATAAGCTATCTTTTTAAAGGATGTTTTTATATACAGATAAATACACAACTAAGGAATACTTTCTATATAAATAAGAGCTTATAGAGAGCTACCCATCACAAATATAGAGAGAAAAATTTATTTGACAGAGTTTTTAAATCTAATAAAAAATCATTCTTTATAATCTTACTATTTGAATGGGCGAACTATCCTAAGTGTTTCAATGCACAAGAAGATGGAGGTGACACATTCGACTAGGACATGTAAACTTTGGTGTTATGAACAAAATTCTAACACCCATTTTATCATCATTCCAAAACGGCGTGTTACTTATTCTGAATACCAAATTAAACCACTTTATAAAAATTCAGAACAAAAACATTGAAAAATGTAACTAAAATAAATACGACAAAAACATATTAGAAATTAAATAACCAAAATAAGTCAAATAAAAAATTGTGTAAAACCAATATAAAAATACGATCATCCCAAAACACCAACCCATCAAGATATCCGACTACTCGTCATGCTTACCTGGAAAGAGAAAAATGAAAGGTGAATAACATGGGTCAATCATTGAGGTATGTGACGTTAGTCACGCAAACCAATGACTAATTAATAGAACTCTCACTATGAAAATTTAGCTTTAACATGAAGCAAAAACGATATTTATCTTACCACACAGAACAATCAATGCGTCTAACACATATAATACAACCAATACGTTGATAGTACATAGTCACTCTCTATACCATGCATTTCCTCATAGAGATAATGTATATCTCGAGGCGCCTAGTACATTAGTCTATCTTTGTACTCCCGCCCCTGCGCATCGGCGACTAATACAAATGTCTTTGTACCCTTATAATCTCACTGTTCGTCGGCGGCTTACAAAAACGTCCATGTGCAGCCACAATCACACTGCTCGTCAGCAGCTTACACAAACATCGTTGTGCACTCGCGATCACATTGCTCATCGACAACTTACACAAACGTCTTTATACACCCACAATTCTCAAAAAAACATATATATATATATATATATATATATAACAATTTTAACATCATTCATTTCATTTAACCATTAAATCTTCTAAAATATTGTATCCAGTTTAGCAAGCCTCAAACAATAATCAAGGTTGTTCGCGTAAATTTGGAACTTTACCAATCAATATTCTCGCAAATATTATCTATCTCAGGGCACCATTATTGCAGGTTATTAGAAGGTTTCTTACTGGTGGGTCCCATGGTGGGGCCGACTTTTTTTCTAAAAACCGGTTGCAGAAAATACCAAATAAGAATCGATCGAGGTAGAGTTTTAGCACTGTTCGTGGGTCCCACTGACATGTGGCGGCCCGCGATTGGTTCACTTTTTATTTTTATTTTAAATTAAAAAAAAATGAAAAAATTAGGAAACCCATGGGGGGTTTCTAGCGATAATGATGGTCAATAAGCAGCTTGCGATCCCCTTCGAAAATTACACCCCTGAAACCATGTTTTCATTTTTTAATTTGCTTAGAATAATGCATTTAATTTGTAGAACCTACGTATATTATACTACTAAAGCTTGATTGGCAGAATATTAGCATAGGTATTATGCTCTTTATTATCCAATCAACATTAACCAGAACAACATTTTAAAACAAATTACAAGATGCTAATGCTTTCCAAATGTTCTTTGCTCAATGCTCTCATATAGAGCTTTTGGTAGAGCATTTGCAGTTAGAATATTTAAAAATAAAATTATATATAACTAATTTTTTTTATTTAATAATATACGAATTATGTTTATATTCAAAAAATTATATTTTGAAAATAAAAGTTACGATTAAATATTTCACATATAAAATATAATATAATTTCTATAATTACACATATCATTCACGAAATAAAAAAAGATAACATAATATATATATTATAAATAGAAAAATATATATATTAATTAAAATACATAAATTATATAGCATATATTAATTTTTATGATAATTTTATATATAAGTCATATACTAATCTACCAATAAATAAATAATGATAGTATATATATATAATTAATTTACTTTATTTAATGATATGAAAAGTTATTTAATATCCAAAAATATTTTTTTTTATTTTTAAACATTTATTTTTTTCTCAATAATAATATTTCAAATTTAAAATATAATATAATTTACATATTTTAATAAGATTCATTATTTGCAATAAAAATACATTATAATATTTATATATATATTATATATATACATAATTTTAAAATAAATATATTATATATTAAATTTTAGGATAATTTTAAAATTGTATGATGCTACTGTTCTACCAATCATTTTAAAAATAATAATAATAAGAGTATACAATTTATGTAATAAAAAATACATTATAATATTTTTATATATATTATATATATACATAATTGTAAAATAAATATATGTATATTAAATTTTAGGATAATTTTAAAATTGTATGATGCTACTGTTCTACCAATCATTTTAAAAATAATAATAATAAGAGTATACAATTTATGAAATAAAAATACATTATAATATTTTTATATATATTATATATATACATAATTGTAAAATAAATATATTATATATTAAATTTTAGGATAATTTTAAAATTGTATGATGCTACTGTTCTACCAATCATTTAAAAATAATAATAATAAGAGTATACAATTTATGTACTTGCTTCTACAGCCTATTGCTACTGCTTTTATCTTACCAATCTAGGCCTCGTCCCAAAAATGAAAAAAGAGGATTTTTCTTGACGGCCCATAGCTTTCTCTGAAACATGGAAGACCCAAATAAGCATGGGCTTTGTATTCTTTTCCAGCCCAATCATTTGAAATACTAGTTAATTTTTTTTTGTGTGGAACGCAGTTAACACTAGCAATGCTCAGATAGAGAATCTAAGATATGGTGGGACGAAGGTGCCACGTGTTGAAGCGTTAACCAATGGGGAAGCTCACTGCGTTATCCATATAGATAAGCAGAATCTAGTTTTGTCATCAAATAACTTTTATAGTTTATACATCATTCCTTCATCTCTTCTTCTTCTCCTAACACTTTTGAGTCTTGAAGAAAGATCATCATCATCAACGTCGAGAATAATGGCTTCTCTTTGTGCTTCTTCTGCCATCGCCGCCATATCTTCTCCAAGGTAAGATCATCTCATCTTTTTCTCTCCTATCATCGTAATTAGTTTAGTTGACAAGGCTAGAACAGTGATCCATTCACCGGAACTTGTAATGTAGTGATCTGGTGAGTGTGCATGTTTTCTTTTGTTAAAAGAATATTGATCCCTTTCGAACAACGTTTTATATGTTTTGTTTGTGGTATATTTAAGACCGATCTAGAATGGTTGTGACAGAGAGCTGAGATTTATTAATATTTAATTGTATAATATATATGTGTAGTTTCTTGGGTGGCAAGAAACTAAGGCTGAACAAGAAGCTGAGTGTTCCAGCTGTTTCCAAGTCAGCTGCGTCTGTGCGGGCAGTTGCAGCGGATCCCGAGAGACCAATCTGGTTCCCTGGAAGCACTCCTCCAGAGTGGCTCGACGGTAGCCTCCCTGGTGACTTCGGTTTTGATCCTCTTGGTCTTTGTGAGTCTTATTTTTTTTACATGCTTTTAAATGAAAAGTTTGATTATTTTCATAATTCTTCTAACAGTTTGATAAACCCTACACATGTCAGCATCTGACCCGGATAGTCTAAAATGGAACGTACAAGCAGAGATAGTTCACTGCCGGTGGGCAATGCTAGGAGCCGCCGGGATTTTTATCCCGGAGTTTCTAACCAAGATCGGGATCCTCAACACGCCGTCGTGGTACACCGCGGGTGAGCAAGAGTATTTCACGGACAAAACCACACTCTTCGTCGTTGAGCTCATCTTAATCGGATGGGCCGAAGGACGTAGATGGGCTGATATCATTAAGCCCGGTAGCGTCAACACTGACCCAATCTTCCCAAACAACAAACTGACGGGTACAGACGTTGGATACCCGGGTGGGTTATGGTTCGACCCGTTGGGTTGGGGATCTGGTAGCCCGGCTAAGATCAAGGAGCTGAGGACTAAAGAGATCAAGAATGGAAGGTTGGCTATGTTGGCAGTGATGGGTGCTTGGTTCCAACACATCTACACTGGGACTGGTCCTATTGATAACCTTTTTGCACATCTTGCTGATCCTGGCCATGCTACTATCTTCGCTGTAAGTGTGACCCGAATCAGTTTTGTTTTCTTTTTGTATGGTGTAAGTTCTTAGTTTTTGACTAGCTATCTTGTGTGTGTGTGTTTTACAGGCTTTCACACCCAAGTGAGAGGTCAAGAAAGTAGGATTTGAGAGGGAGAATGCGTTTGTGTGATCATGTTTGTACAAATATGGTTTTTGAACTTAAAATATTACTATGTATTTATACAAACTTTGGTCGAATGCAAGTTAGAGTTCGCTGTAACACCACTCTTTTCCTGACTAAATGCTCATACATTGTGGTTCTTGGTCTATGAGAGTCAGTCTCTTCTATTATTTGTTGGTTAACACATCTCATGAGATGATGATACACACTTTCTAACAACTTCTAATTACAACACCAAACTTATCTCCAAAATATAGAGATTTGGAAAATAAAGAGAAGCTGTTTTAGTACCAATCGTGTGTATTAAGTACCTCTTGAAGTAAAGTTCCATTACCATCTCCTAAGGGCATCATTATCCCTAGAACCCCCAAATGGGGTTCTTAATTTTTTTTTTTTTTTTTTGATTAAAAAAAAATAAAAAAAATTAAAAACGAACCAATCGCGGACCGCCACGTGTCAATGGGGTCCGCAAACAGTGTAAGAAACTCTCTAAAACCGGTTCTTATTTAGTAGTTTTAAGAAGCGGTTCTTGCACTGTTCATGGGCCCCACGTGTCAGTGGGGCCCGCGAACAGTGCAAGAACCCCTCTTAAGAGCTTGGGATAATCATGCTCTAAGGCCATGATTAACCCGGGTCTCTTAAGGTGGGGTTCTTAACGTAAAATTTGTTTTTTTTTTTTTTTTTTTTTTTACATTTTTCCCGTTAAGAGACGGCTCTTATGGTTCTTATTTAAGAGACGGTTCTTAGGTTTTCTTAGTTAAAAGCTAAGATACGTCTTTTAGAAAAGCTAAGAACCCCACCTTAAAAGACCCTGGTTAATCCTGCTCTAAGCTTCTCGGGTTTCTTATTTTTGGTTCCAGCCACAAGAAGTCATCACTGGATAAGAGGTGGAAACCACAACTTTGTTCCTAGTTTTTAATTTTTTTTTTTTTTTAATTACTAAGAAGTTCGGACCCAAAACCCTAATCCACCAGTGTGACACAGATGCATTCTTATTAATCCATTTGAATAACATGAATCTCTGGAGCAGCTCTTCGTTCAAGGAGCAGAGTCCTCATGTTGGTTCTGTCAAGAGAATACTAGAGAGTCATGCCAGTTACTTGATGTCGGGTAAAGAACTTTCAAAGTTGCTCAAAGTTAACTATTTATTTCTTCAGCTGCAAATGAGTGAGCTACAGAACCGGTTAGATGCAGAGGTTCTACTGACTCAAATGTGTTCATGTTATTCAAATGGATTGTTTTTGGGTAAAGTTTTCAAATGATGATTAGAAAAATGTTACAGCTAATTGCTAACTTGACAAAAAAAAATTGTTTTCAACTCTGTCACCAATATATTTGCTAATATACTAGTAACCTTTCACTTCACAGCTAGCCTCACAGAACATTTAGCCTCTCAACATTTACAAAGGTTCACAAAATAAATCGAGAGCCGGTCCTACGAATTTAAAAGTTGGAAGCAAACAAAAAAAGTTGACCACTTTTTAATACAGAAAAATAAATACAAAAATCATATATATAATGAGACTCTTTTCTCTCTTCTAAGAGCATCCACGTCGACAGCTTTTAAAGTGTGTGGGTCCCCTTGATTTTTTTGGTTTCGTCATAACTTTTGTCTCATTACGTTGATAAAGAAAAACGTTAAATTCAATTATACTGATGCATTTATGTAAATAGAAAAGGCTGTCACGAGTTAAAAAATTGTTGCTCAGCGCCCATTCATAAATATGATTCATAACGAAGCCCAATTGAAGCCCAATACTTTAATGATGGCCTTCTATCAAACATAAAGTGAAACTTTGCGTTTCTCTACCGGTTGATTAGGGTTTTATTCATTGGTGCTTCCAGTTTTCTGTGTCGCCCTCGACGCTTCAATGATCTCTTAACCTTCCTTATCGTTCAACGGATTTTTCTTAATTTCGTCCTCCCATCTATTAACCTTCCCTATCGGTAAATGTTTCTTGGTGTCTCCAAAAATTGTTAAAGACATTAAAGTCCGTAACGATATCAAACTCTTCAGATCCGTCAAGTGAAATCTATAAATTGGAGAGGGTTGAGAGAAGGCTGAGTCTTTAAAAGCACTGTATATCAAAGGCTCTATAGATTCCTCAAAAATGGCTTCTTCGATGTTGTTGTTGGGAAAACCACCTTCCAAGCTCTCCGACTGGGTAGATCTTCCCAGTTCATTGTTGCTCGCCTGCTGCGTTTTTGGGACTCAAAAAACATCAAGAAGAATCACTCTACTTATGCTTGATGAGAAGGTATCGAAACGATCAGCATGTTATATATATGATTTTGAATTTTTTAAAAAGGCAATGATTTTCAGTACTTTATGTGCATGATTCTGTGACTCATGGCTTCATTCCTGCTGGTCGCGCCACTTACTACCGACCATCTTTATGAGACGGTTCAGTGGTGAAAGTTTCACAGTTTGATGTTGCAAAATGCACAAATATGTACAAGATTGCGTACCATCCTTTCGTGATACGGTTTAGTCCTCATACAACCATTGATGAAGTGATCGACAATGATCCCGTGATCAACCTCCAAAAATTCATGCCGAGGAAGTTTGATCATCTTCAAGCTTTGGCCAACACTAACTTAAAATTTCCTGGTTTGTCCCCCAATTTTGGTGATCTATAGTTTAGATTATATATATGATTAGGTGCTGAAATCTTGATCCACTCATCACATGGCAGATGTTGTTGGGCAAATTCAGTCAGTCCAAGGCTCTGACCTCAAGGTCGCTGGAGTGATGACTCGAGTTGTTGTTTGTTTCATCATTGCACCGTACGTTTACCGAATCGTCATTTTAAACTCTTAACACCCAGCATCCTTGCCTAACAAGTTATTACCATTCTCATAACAGGTCGGTGGTTGTGTATATGTCTTTGTGGGACGATGCTCAGCAACGTTTAGGGGTTTCATCAACTCAGGTGATTAAACTCAGACTGTCATTGTGGTCACTACTGTCAATCCCAAAATATTTGGAGGTCTGAAATATCTGAAACTTACATATATAATTTTTAGCATGGCTTTGTGATTCGTATAACCCATAATTTACCAAATACTCTTCATTTCGTAGGGAACATGTACTCTACTCCAGCAACGAAATTTTATTTCAACACCAATCTTCCAGCCATTGCAGAGTTCACAGCTAGGTAACAACTCATTAGGTGACGCTTTTGGAAAAAATGGTAAGCTATGTAGACTAATGATACTACTTGCTTACAGCTTTGAATGTCCAGTCGGGGTGCCTCTCCATGTATCAATATACCAAGGATGGGGTAGAAAAGAAGGAATTTGTCTCAATTGGAGATCTAAAAAAATTCATTTCCTACCTCCAACACGGATTCAGCTGGAGCGAAAGAAGGCGTACAACGCCCCCGCGAGTGAGAATTCAAATCTATCAACCCTTACTCCCTCCACCAAAGCTTTTATCATTTTAAAATTTCCTCTATTATTATGCTTTTACTATTAAAACTTTGCATTGTTTTCCATATTTCCATTTTTTTTTGTCTTTTCAGCCATTTACTGCATAAAATATTCCAGATTTAATATTTAAAAGTCAGGATTGATGTATACTTTCGTTTAAGATTTAGTATTTGTCAAAATCCCCGCGCAAGGCTATGCCCCTAGTTAACAAAACTGTTATGTCGATCCTTGGTTGCTCAATATAAAATAAAGACTTTACAACCACTAGGATAATAGGAACTTACAGAATTTTATGGTCGGAATTAATTTATATAATAAAAGACTGGAAGCATGTGCTTCATTTGCTTTGCGTAAGCGCTGGCACTGATTAAATCAGAAGTATGTAACTCTGTTTGACTCTCTCTCAACACATAAACATAAATAAATCCACTATATGATTTCACTATCTTGTTATAAATTATGTTCCATGAACATAAACCTCACCTTTTAATTCATCCAAAATTTGTTCAACAAACCATTGAATAATACACAACCTTTTATTCCCTCTCTAATTAACTTAATAATTAACATATAGTGAGAAATGTTGTTTTAACAAAAAAAATGTTACAAAATACAAGAAAAATAATGTTTCATGAATTTTTTTACATAAAAGCTCAATTTGCTAAAAGACTCCTATCGACTTACCGGCACAATTTTTTGGCTTTTTTCAATACAAGATTATATTGACTTCTTATGGCACATGAGATATGAATCGCCCCCCAATATTTCCAAGACAGTTCAACGGAGATAGAGATTTCTTAAGGGAATGGTTGAAAGCTCAACTATTATCAAAGTGTAATGCCTTAACATTGGTAGAGATCAACTGTTTTGGGGCTTTATTCAGGCACATATTACCGAAATCTAAAATCTTAACTAGATCTTTGGTTTGATCACTGGTATCTAAATTCCAATTTATTATAATAATAATCCAACTTTATTAATTGTTTTAAAGATAGTTTCACCAAATTAATTCTATAAAAATATGAATTAGTTTTATCATGAACAACTAATCATCTCTCATTCTATTTAGAATTGATCACTATATTATATTTCTAGTCTGTAAAATAATAATTAAAATAGTAATTCACATATATAACAACCATAGTGGTGAATGTTTAAAGGAATAAAAATAACATTAGAGGCAAATAAGATAAATCAAATGCATAATAAAAGCACTATAAGAAATTCAGTTGTCTTTCTTGTCAAATGCACAAGTGTGTGAACCTAGTTTTGTATGTGGCTACATGGGTTTAATGACAATAATTGTCTCTTGAGTACTTCTCAAAAATTTCAAAGATAAAAGACTTAATGACTTGAGTCTGAAAATTAACAATCACAATGTCCAACAATGAAGACCAATCAATTGCATACACATGAATATCTGTCATCAGAATTTCTCCGATATAATGTGATGTCAATTGAAAATAAAAGAAAAAAGAAAATACATACATCAATTCATCAGTTATGAAAACGTAAAAACATGAATATAGATGCAAAGTTTAAGTTTTTATGCTAACAAAGTACAAAGAACATTTTGCAACAAAAGCAAACAATTTCTCAATTCAAGCTATTGCTCAACAAATCGATCATAGGGTACAGATGATGAGTTATTAGCTACTTCATCGACAAAAACAAATGAGGCATTTTCCTTGTAAATCAAGGTAAGGTGGAACCTGTTTGATTTCACTTATGCCAATGCACATAAAAATTCAATGTCTCCAATGATTAAGATAAACACTTCTAGTTACTCATGAAAAAGCACACTAAAAAATCTCTTTTATGGTATTTTTATGAACTTCTTATCAGTTACGTTGTTTGATTAACTTTTCTATGTAGTGAAAGTGGAGCTTGATTGTTGCGCTACCAAGGGATGTATACTTATTGGTAATGATTTGTTTCTTGTTGCCATAATCATGGAAATGAATATGTTCACAATAAGCTAAATCTCTCACTCCATAAATGGTTTTCATAATAATATGGGTCACATTGTTTGTTACACAATATTCATAATCCGAAATTATTATGATTTCGACCATTGAGAAGTCGGGTTGAGTGATGAGACCATGCATGAGGTTCAGTGGGAGTTTTTTTTATCAAACAAAGATCAACACACCAAGCAATGATTTGTCTAAAGGGTCAGCCAAATGCAAGATACATATAGTGGTTGAAGTTACATGCCACATAGAAAACATGTTCAGTTACCATTTCTCTAACATGTATCAACCGCTGCGGCAGCGGCAGCGAAAAGAAAATTTACTTTTACAGAGAGCAAAATAGTTATAGACAAAACAGAAACAGTCTCAAGAAATGATCATCACTATTCTCCAAGACGTCTTTCATGGACGCCAACACACTAAATAGTCTATGATGATCTCGATTTAGTTTTGTTTAATCAACACCTTTCAACTTATCAATTAGATTCAGTTTCTTTTTCCTTCTTTGGTTTGAGAATTAAGATAGTTGTTTGGCCTTCCTCTGCGTACACAAGTAAGAAGTGAAATTTATCATGCATATGGGTAACACGATATAAAAAAAGTAAAGATATGGAGACAGTAATAATCAGTGATGTTCTTGATTGATGAAAAGAACTAACTAAAAAAAAGATAAAAAGATCACACATTATGATGTCAATGTCATACCGCTCAAACTATATATTAAGATTCTTAATTCATAAAGATAAGATAAAATTGTTGACCTTTCTTGGGCCCCAAGTGAAGTCACTATTGTTAATACATAAAGCCAAGCTCTTGGTGTTCCTCGTTCTCATCTCCACCATCATCTTCTCTTCCTACATCTGTTGCCGTGCATCACGCCTCCGCAAACGGGGATTCTTCTTTCGGTAACTGTAGCATAATCGTGCCCAATAATCATATTCGCAACCGAAGCCGACGATCTTTTTTTTTTTTTTGATAAATAAAGGTTAAATCTGATTCAATTAAAGATACATACCTAACATCCGGATAGGAGGTGCAGTCTACGGATTGATTTTCTCCCGGGTATTCAAATGGGTCGTAAGCAATGGGCCTATATATGCGTGACCACATGTGGATCTAATAATTTCGCAATAGAAGGAAATCGATCCCTGGCATGGACCGATAAGGCAATTTCTCTTCTAGTGAAAACTACTAGACCACTACGATGTAGTTAACAATCTTGAGTCACTTGTTTCTGGTAACGTCATCGTAGGTGGACTTGATCAACCGATCATCAACTCTTACCCCAAATTTCCTTACCCTAAAGATATCGTTGTTGCCGCATCTGGTGATGAATTTTATGGTGGAGACAGTGAGGGAGGAGAAACGATGATGTTCCATATGTTTATGTGACTAATGTATATAGAAGAAGATATGTTAAGGATGATGCTTGAGCTATGTTGCATCGATACGGATTCGGAGACAGATACGGGTAAAGAAACGAGGAAGGGAAACGGCAAAACAAAAAATCTAAAGGTATGGGTAGGGCATATATATTAACAGAAAAAAATACTCATATATTGAAAAATAAAATAAAACACATTATGATCTTAACAGAAAAACAATGTAGTATAATATTTTAGACCATGATAAGAAGAAAAATGATCGTTAAACTATTGATTATCAAAATATGTTTCATTCATAAACCAATACATCATAGTTTTGTAACTTTTAAAGAAAAAGATAATGAATTAACTCAGTTTAGGATAATTTTGATGTAAATATGTTCATAAACATCTAATATAGTAATTATTAGGTTTCTTGTAGCTGTCACCGTCCCCAAGCCGTTTCCGTGCCGTTTCCAAACAGTCCCCGTATCGGAAACGTAGATCTAAATGGCGTCCCCGTGCTTCATAGTGCCCGAGTGTACACACTACTTCCATGTTTGTTGTCTTGACGTTTGGCTTAAACTCAATGGATCTTGTCCCATTTGTCGAAATTCTCCACTTCCAACGCCGCAATCAACACCGCAGTCGACTCCATTGTCGGAAGTTGTATGGTTGTCTCATTATAAAAAATAAATTTATTTTTATGGATTTTTTGCATTTAATTAGAATATATTTCTCTTTTCTTGGAACAATATCATCGATAGTAATTCATTGATTTGCTTTACATAATATAGTCTTCATGTATCAAAATTGAATACGATAGTATTTTACGTTTTATCTTTAAAAATTTGAAAAACAAATTACAAAAAATTTCAAATTTGAAAAAGTATAATTCAAAAACCTATAAAAATATTTTTATTTTCTTAATTTTTTATTTAAATAATTATTTACATTTATAAATTAAGGGCATAAATGTCTCTTCCTCTTTAATGAAACTTCATACTTATGTATTTTTGAAATTATCTATTTAGAAAAAATAAATATGAATAATGATACCAAATGAAAAGTAAAAGTGAAATTTTCTTAATAACATTCAATACAAATAATAATCAAATGTTAATATCACAATATTTATGTACAATAAATATATAATATACTTTGAAAAGTTGAAACAAATAACCGCACGATTGTGCGAACTAAAATATATTACTCCCTCCGTTTTATAATAAGTGTCGTTTTAGAGAAAATTTTTTGTTATAAAATAAGTGTCGTTTTCGACTTTCGATGCAAAATTTATTAATTTTATGTTGCAGTTTGTTTTTCTATTGGTTGAAATATGGTTAGGTGTATAGGTAATTGTGTTTTTATATAGAAAATATGCAAAATTAATTATTTTCTTAATCCGTGTGCAAAAATCTAAAATGACACTTATAATGAAACAGAGGGAGAGGGAGTATCTCTTAACATTGATAGCGTTGACTTAACAAACTAGTATAGTATGTTTTTTAAGCAATTTGATCTCAGTTAAAAATAAAGACTTTCATTTTGGATCGCCGCGGTTTAATTGTGCAATCTATGCCTATAAAACCAGACCCTAATTAGGCATCTGCCTATGATGTGATGTAATTATTTTCTTGACCCTTTCACCCATATTCCACCAGTTTCAGCAATATACAGTAAGTGCAAGTGTGAGACTAGTAGTCTACAATTTTTATGTGTTAGATGAAAGATCTTTTCTTATTCTATTATAGTCTTTTTTCAAGTTTTTTTTCCTTTTTTCCATTGTATGTGTTTCTATGAGATTGATTCAATGGTGGTGGTTTAAAGTGATTGATTTTGTTCCAACGGCGAAACCTGTTAAAAATGCTTTGACGGTGCTTGATTCAACGGCGGAGCTAATTAAAACTTCACAGAAACTCGTATGTGTAACTTTTACTAGTGATAAAACAATTTCGTTTTTTTAATTTTTCGGTACTGCAAACATAATTGTATACAGGTTAACATGTGAAGTTAACTAACTAATACTATTAAAGTTAACGATCAAAATAAAAGAAATTAGAATGTTATAAACAAGTTAGCTTGTTATTACTAACAAGCTAACTTGTTTATAACATTTTAATTTCTTTTATTTTGATCGTTAATTTTAATATTAGTTAGTTAATTTCATATGTTAACCATTAAATATTGTGTGAGAATGGCAATTAATATTGAATTAAAGTGTACTATTGAGTTATTGTTTAGCGTGTTAACAAAATATAGCTTGATAACAAAAATCAGTTCGCCTTTTGCCTCAGTATCGTAAGTTCTTTGACCCTCACAATATCTCTTTAGTTCTTTATTTGTTTAGGATTTGATTTACTTTACTTATTCAATTCTTAGATAAAATTTTAAGAAAGATATTTTTCAGTCGGTTATTTATATATAGATTTTTAGTAATGGGGCATGGTTGTTTGAATACCCAATAAGTTGATGGTTAAAAACGTAAGATTCGGGTTTGGAAGAAGGTTATTGACCACATCGTTTGTACCTATACGTTATGCCCATCAAAGTTTTTGGTTGCAATTTGTTTATTTTACATCATATTAAGGTCTCATCTTATTTTTTTTACATTTTCTGCTCAATATACAAAAACATGTATGATGTTTTTATATTTCTTGGTGGTAATCTCAACAGTAGATATATACCAGAAAAAGACTAAAGACAAAATGAGGCCAAGTTCCAAATACATGATTAGTACACAACATTTATTTTTGTGTAAATGTGTATGTGTAGATGGAACCTGAGCAATGTAAAGAACATCCAAAAGCTGATGGAGAGGCAATGGATACAGAGAATGATGAATCTAAGGTAACTCCTAAGGAAATATCTAAGGCATGAAAAACTTCAAGAGAACAGAAGATGGAAACAAAGCAAAATGCAATCAGTGGTCAACTAGTTACTATTAGTTCACCATCTGGTGTCAATACTAGTACTATGTTGAAACATATGCGGAGGTGTAAAAAGCTGCATCCAGAGCTTGAGGTTGAGACTGTTGCTGGTAAAAGAGTTAAGCAATCAACCTTAATGCATCAACCCAAAAAAGATAAGGATGATGAAGTTGTTCCATCGTACCTGCAATATGATAAAGATGACTGCAGAAAAGGTTTAGTCAGAATGATTATAAAGGAAGAGTTACCTTTTAGGGTTGTGGAGAAGGAAGGTTTTCGTTAATTCATATATGTTCTTCAGCCTTGGTTTCAAATCTCTTCTCGTAGATCTATCACAAGAGATTGCTTCAGTTTGTTTCTTGAAGAAAATAAAAGGTTGAAAGTGTTCTTTCAGAATCACAAAGGGAGTGTTTCGCTTACAACTGATACTTGGACTTCAGTTCAGAAAATCAACTACATGTGCTTGACCGCACATTTCATTGATGAGAACTGGAATCTGCAAAAAACAAAATCATCAACTTCTGCCAAATTCTGAGTCATAAAGGTGAACTAATTGGGAAAATGGTTGAGAGATGCTTGGTGTCTTGGGGAATCAGAAAGGTTTTTACAATCACAGTAGACAATGCAAGTTCAAATGATGTAGCAATCAGATTCTTAAGAAGAAGACTTAAGTCATGGGGTACTTCTCTACTTGATGGTGAATTTCTTCACATGAGATGTGGTGCACACATCTTAAACCTGGTTTTCAAAGATGGATTAGAAGAAAATAAAACTTTGATTAGTCAAATATGTTCTGATGTTCGGTATGTTAGATCTTCTCGAGCAATGTTAGAGAAAATCAAGGAATGCCTTCTTCATCTTAAGCTTTCTTCTACTGCTGGTGTGTCTTTTCGTGTCGAGACAAGATGGAACTCCACATATTTGATGTTAGAGTCAGCCTTAAAACTAAAAAGAGGTTTTGATATGCTCGAGTTAGAAGATGATAAGTTTCTTGTAGAACTTGGGAAGTTAGGAGGTGCACCTACTGAATTAGATTGGGATTATGCAAAGACATATTCCCCTATTCTCAAGTTTTTCTATGATGCCACTTTGAAAGTTTCAGCTACTCGTTATGTTACTGGGAATATGTATCAGAAGGAGATATTTGGGGTTGGTTTAATGATATGAAAGCTTAGCCTGAACAAAGTTGATCTGAATCAGAAAAGTTTGTGAAATGCTTGGATTTCATATGATACTACTCCTAGTTCGTGACGAACTAACAAACAATTTTAAACTCAGGTTGCAAAGTCTTAACTTGAAATCACTAGCAAACCTGTTCTCGGACATTTGATCTTTGGGATTTTAGATCTGATATGAGAGCCTCAAGTCGAATGTTGGGCATGTGATAACATCTTCGATTTAGTTAATGTTTTTAGTTCGTCGTGCATTTCTTGTTTGATTGGTGCATTGTAAACTAATTAACTTGACTTAATCTAAATTGGAGGCGCTACAAGAGAAACTTGAGACCCAGAGATCCACAAGCGCCACCCATAAACCAAATTATGCAACCTATTGCCATGCTAATCCGGAGGTTAAAACGAGTGAACTTATTTAATGACCCACGCGCCATCGTCTCGAAGACAAAATCAAGGAAAGGGAAAAAACTGAGCATAAATCCCTCAACAAATTGACTGAAGCACAATGTGAGCGAAGACCGTCCTCAATCCCCACTGAAACCACTATACACACACACACACACCAAATCTACAATAAGAACTGCTATATTTGAACATGAGATAAGCTTGATCAACTCAACCTTAGGCACGAAGAAAGATGACAGAGAAGAATTAAAAGAGCGAAACGTAAGAAAAAACATACGGAAAATCGATGTCGACTATAGTGGTTAACGGAAAAGCAAAACCAAATAAGTAGAGAGTAAAGAGAGGTGAGAGGAAGTAAAAGATGAGACAGAAAGTAGGGGTGGGCACGGATCGAATACCTTCGTAATTTTCAGTATTTGTGATTTGCTTCATATCTTACGGATCTCTGATTTTCCGATTTGCTTTGCTTCGGAGAAATAAAAACTTCCGGATATAAGTCCGGATATCCGGATTTTTTTTGGATATTTTTGAATATTTACGGATATTTACGGATATCTCATCTACTTTGTTTGATACAAGTAAATCTAGAAAAATATACAAATTTGTTTTTTAAAAAATATTTTTACATAATATAAAATGAATAATAAAAATTAATGGAACTATATGTTCCATAAATTTCTAAAATTAATCAAATTTTCTTATAAACACATTTTTTTGAAAATTATCTTTTTTATAAAGATTTTATAAAAAATCTAAATAAAATCAATAAAAATTATATGTTAAAATATTAATTTTGTAGAATTATACATATAAAATCTATATTTATTTGTAGATATATATCTATTTGTATAATGTCGGATCGAATCGGATATCCGGATCTAAAAATTTTAGTATTTGGAGTTTGCTTTGTTTTTAACGGATATTAACTTTTAGTATTTGCTTTGCTTCGACGACTTACGGATATCTAGATTTTACGGATCGAATCGAAACGAATAATGAGTCGAATCAAATTTAACAGATAAAATGCTCAGCCCTAACAAAAAGTTCTCACATTACATGTATATGTTAATAAATAAAATTCAAGATGACAAAAAAAAGTGAATGATTTATATTCTCACTGCTTGTCCAGTCTTCTTTGTATATTTCTTAATAAAAAGAAGTCTTCCTTTAATTTCCATCCCATTTGCTAATTGATTTCTTATATAATTTTTTTGTCGACACATTTTACTATTATCGGACTTTCTTTGTCCTTCACCAGGTAGATCCACTTGAAAACAAATATATAAATGTTTGTCGAAGTAAAATACAATATATTTTACATCTCCTTATCTCAATGAGGAAAAAAACAACTTTAAGAGAACAACAGCTGTATGTCTTTCCAGACCAAGTTTTGGAGAGCAGTTAGACAACAGGGACGGTGCAACATAAATGAAATATGCCAAAGTCATGAATATGTTGTTGGCAATATTAAATAAATTTTATTTTATTCAAAAAGAAAGCATTTTATTTTTTTGCAATGAATCATTGCTTCATGTCAACACAGATGCTAAACACATAATAATCTATTAATAATAACAAATTCGGTTATCGATTTTGGCCTTTGGTGAGAATACTACACCTTTTTTAGGTTGACAATCTTCTTTAGGAATAACGAAGACAAAAAAAAAGGAAAAAGAAAATTAACGGACAGCAACCGATGGTAATAACAGAGAAAGACATTCAGACAAAAGATGTAGAACACGTGTTCTGTCTTCCACTCTTAGCCACGTACCTCGGTCCCGAGATATTCGCTTTCAATAACCATAAATATAAAAGAAGAAACGAAAGATAAGCTGCACAGAGAGAAGGATTCGATTCACCGGAGAGATCCCTCTCCTTTCTCTCTGTTCTGATCTCCGATCTCATCAATGGCGGAACAGACGGAGAAAAAGTACATTACTAAAGAAGATCTAAGCAAACACAACAAACCTGGAGATCTATGGATCGCGATTCAAGGCAAAGTCTACGACGTCTCCGATTGGATCAAATCTCATCCCGGCGGCCAAGCTTTGATTGTTAATCTCGCCGGTCAAGACGTCACCGATGCCTTCATTGCATTCCATCCGGGAACCGCATGGCACCACCTTGACAACCTCTTCACCGGCTACCACATCCGTGACTCACAAGTCTCCGAGATCTCACGTGATTACCGCCGCTTAGCCGCCGAGTTTCGTAAACTCGGTCTCTTCGAGAAAAAAGGACACGTCACGCTCTACACGTTAACCTTCGTCGCCGCCTTGTTCGCCGCCGTTCTCTACGGCGTTTTGGCTTGTACCTCCGTCTTCGCTCACCAAATCGCCGCCGTGATACTCGGTCTCCTCTGGATGCAGAGCGCTTACATAGGTCATGACTCGGGGCATTACGTCATCATGAAGAACAAATCGTACAACAAGCTCGCTCAGCTTCTCTCCGGTAACTGCCTCACCGGAATCTCTATCGCGTGGTGGAAATGGACTCACAATGCTCATCACCTCTCTTGTAACAGCCTTGATTACGATCCGGACGTGCAGCACATCCCTGTCTTCGCCGTCTCCTCCAAGTTCTTCAACTCCATGACGTCACGTTTCTATGATCGGAAGCTAACGTTTGATCCACTCGCGAGGTTCCTCGTGAGCTACCAACACTTTACTTATTACCCGGTCATGTGCTTCGGGAGGATCAACCTCTTTATCCAGACCTTCCTCTTGCTCTTCTCGAAACGTGAGTTCCCGGACCGTGCTCTCAACTTAGCTGGAATCTTGGTGTTCTGGACATGGTTCCCACTCTTGGTCTCTTGTCTCCCAACATGGCCCGAGAGATTCTTCTTTGTCTTAACAAGCTTCACCGTCACGGCCCTTCAACACATCCAATTCACACTTAACCATTTTGCAGCAGATGTCTACATGGGTCCACCCACAGGCAACGACTGGTTCGAGAAGCAAACAGCAGGGACGCTGGATATCTCGTGTACCTCGTACATGGATTGGTTCTTTGGTGGGTTACAGTTTCAGCTAGAGCATCATTTGTTCCCTAGGCTGCCACGTTGCCATCTTAGGAAAGTGTCTCCTGTGGTTCAGGAGCTTTGCAAGAAGCATAATCTACAGTATAGGAGTCTCTCGTGGTGGGAGGCAAATGTGTGGACCATTAGGACTTTGAAGAAAGCTGCTTATCAAGCTAGAGACGCTGCTAATCCTGTGGTTAAGAACTTGGTCTGGGAAGCTTTGAATACTCATGGCTAAGTTGACTTCAAATACAAACAAAGAGCACTTGTTTTGTTTGATCATTATCATCATCAATGTGTTTTATTTATCTTTTCTTTTGTATCTTTTTACAATCCGTGTTGTTACTATGGAAGCGTTGTTAGAAGTTGAATCGAGATTTAATTTATTTACATAACTCTTCGTATAATATATTGTTATTTGTCTGTTCACATGGCTGTTTTTGATACATGCGACTTTGTGGTTATGCTTTTCTCAATGTTGTTGTGTTACATCATTACGTGTAGGTGTTATTTGATGTCACTGATGTTATTATAAGATTTAAAAGTTCAACTGTCTTGTATTGTGTGGTCCGAGACGTTGCAATGATGTGGGCTATTTTGCTATTGTCATACTTTTAAGGTAAGCAAACTAGTGTACATTATCTTTGATATTCAAAAGATGGGCCTACTATTCGCCACGTTAACACAGCGAATGTTGGTCGTGGAAGCTGTGTCACCGAACAAGTAAAGGAGCTGTGTCCAAGCTGGCGAAGCAAAAGGAAAAATCGATGGTCAGTTGAAATAACATTCTTTTTTTTTTCAAATGGGCTTTATTGAGATTTCAAATCGAGTTGGGGTTTATTCTAGTGTGATCCACATGTATGACGTATCTATTATCTTTGATATTCAAATGATGGGCCATCTCTAATGGTCAGAAAGCTCAAGAATACAGTGAATGCTGGTCTTCAAAGTTTAGTTTTTTGAACTAGTTCATGCTTTCAAGACTGCGTGCATTGCTTAAGATTTTCTAGTAATCTGATCTATGATTTGGTGGTCAGTTGATATTAAGTTGAGTTTTATTTCGTAAATTTGTAGCTTTAAAGATAGTTCCTTAGTTTTTCACCTTTCATCTATTTCATTAATTATTTTGTAGAATGCTAGAGAAACACGCACGTCTCTTTGTGTTCAATGCTCCCCGACGAAGTATACGCGATTGTTGAGTTACTTAGCTCATGTTCAGAGGCGGCCCTGGCAAGAAGCATTAGAAACTCTAACTTTCGGCCTATAATAAATATATATAAATATCATCTCACTTTGGTTAGTTTTCCCCTTTAGTATAGTGGTTATAGTCACGCCATTTTGGTTAATGGTCACATGTTCGACATATTCAGTACAAAATTCTTTTTAAACTTCTATAGATATTATATATTAATGGTTCATATTTGGTTTTAACTTCCGGCCCATATATTTATAGGCCGACACTGCTCATGTTGCTGTGGATTTTTCCCAAGAGGACCAATCATTTTGTAAAACTAAAAGAGAGAGAGATAAAGATAGGTATATGAACTAAAACGTGGTAGAGAAACAGCAACAAAGGGAGCAACAGAACGTGGAACAGAAAAGAGAACATCATCATAATAAGTGTAGTGTGACTTCTAAGTTTGGTCCACTTCCATTTTCTGTCATGAAAAAATATAAACAAATAAATACAATAATATGTTAGTCAACTTAAACAATCATTAATTTCTTTCTACTTCCTACCAATTATATAATTACACGAACAGGATACATATTCCTTTTTTTTACGATACATTATTCATATGATAGTAGTTCACAAATCTAACTAGCTTAAAGCACCATTATGGGTTTGAACCCAGTCCATAAGAACATGATTAATTGGGGTCTCTTAAGGTGGGGTTCTTAACTTTTCTAAAAGACGTTTCTTAGCTTTAAACTAAAAAAACCTAAGAACCATCTCTTAAATAAGAACCATAAGAGACGTCTCTTAGCGGGAAAAATGTAATAAAAAAATAAAAAAAATTAAAAAGATAAATTTTACGTTAAGAACCCCACATTTAGAGATCCGGGTTAATCATGGCCTAAGAATTTCTATAAGAAAGATATATTAATATTATAATTATTCATTTATGTTTAGATTTTGTTAAACCAATTGAAACTTTACTGGAGTGACATCTGGCTTTTTTGGTTTTCAAGAGGTTATTAAAAACTCTATAATGAGAACTTTATTTTGTTCTCTCCAATTTTAATTATTTTTCATTTATTTTAAATGGTGAGAACTCTTCTTAAACCTTGATGTTGGAGAAGCTCTTAGTGACAGCGCAATTGAGTTGGCTCTCGTATTAAATCACGTATGGATATGTTTATCCAAACCCAGTCCTCAAATTTTGAAGGCTCGACACAAAAATAAAATGGCCATGGTCGAATATACCTTACTAGCAGCATGACTTTTGAGCTGTATATATTATAATGAAGTCTGCAAATAGTATCTTAGAATTAGTTGAGAGAAATTGCTAACAATAACATAAGTTAAGTATCACTTTGCAAAAATACACACTATCAAAAATATATTAACATTTGAATTTACACTTTATTGATTATTATTTAGGGTTTAGTGTTAAAGGGGTGAAGTTAAATTTCTAATTTTTTAATAAATATTTAGAAAAGTTAGTTAAGTCTATTTTCATCAAAAATTAAGATATTTTTGAAAATTATCATTCATTAAAAGTAATTTTGCAAAGTGGTATCAAACTTCCAGTAGAATTGCGAATTCCCCTTCATAACTCATGGGAAAATGAAAGCAGTTTTTTTAAATATGTACGTGTGTGCATGAGTGAGTGGATTTGCTCCATAATGTAAAGAATAGGAAGTGAGAAGTGAATGTGCAGAAAGGTACTTTGGTAGAATGACCAAGGCCGGTCCATAACCATAGTGACAAATTAGTATTTGCCACCATGTCCTTTTATCTATATTTTTACACACTCTTTGTTTATAATGTTATGTCTTTTATAGCTGCATATGATACCACCAAATAGGCCAAATTGATTAGTGCATATTGATCTTGTTTAGATATTTCCACAATCTTCACATCGCTTTCTTGTTCTTTTAACAAAAAATAATGCTCTTATACTGTATTCTTTATTAGATATCAAGCGCAATTTGACTACTGCTTTTATATTAGTTTTGGTTTTATCTTTACACATGTCATACAGCAAAATATTAAAGGTGACCAGTGGCACTAAGATTAAATTGCAAAAATAACTCTTTACAACACATCTAAGCCACTCGTGTTTTAAAGTTGTATCTGGATTTAGCAAAAACTCAAATCCTTAAAAACCTTCACAATGTAGGGTTTAGTCTTTGCTTTTAGATAGTGAGTAATGTCCATATAAGTATAAAACCACTACAGCTAGGAATGGGTGGTACTAATTAATTATAAATCTTGTAATTTGTTTAATCACATATTGTAACACATTACTATTTGTTTTTCTAAATGACATCAAACTCGTTGTACTAATTAATTTTCTCGTCGCGCATCTTTCTTTTGCCATTATGAAATTCACACTGTGACATACATCCATGATATTTTTATGGGTCATAATCCCTATTAACAAATTTGCTATGTGGAAATTCTTTACAACAAATTCGTCTCTTTGAAAATTAGGAATAAGGTATTTGAATATTTAAATATTTTGCTACGAAATTGAAGCGATAATTTAGACAGTGGATCACTAGTAGATAGTATAAGCCTTAATTATTTGATTTATACAAATAAAAAAGGAAGATGGTATATACTACTGGATATTTCCCTTCGACCTTTCTAGTTTCTTTTCTAGGTACGTGATTCACAATCTCACAATAAAGGATCAATATCAGTTGCATTCCACCCTTGAAAATCATAATTCTAAACAACGATATTATAAAGAGAATATTACAATCATGGTATATAATAACCGATATGCAAACATAATAATCTCAACTGGCTAGAATAATTATTATGATTTGCTAGACTATGATGCTGAAGTGATTGATATCCTATGTACCACGTAAACAATTAACAGTTGAATTCACATTAAAGAAAATATCATAATAGAAATATCGTAAAAGACATTAGACATAAAACCAGTCCGGATCCAGTTATGTACCTAGAAATAAGAATAGAATCGTACAAAGCAATTGTTAGCAGGGCTTGCTCATGAGTAGGATGCACATAAACTAGATGAAGTAGAAGAAGACCACATGCCGAAGAGCATTGCTTGGAAAATAAGGGCGATCAAATAAATAATCTTGTTTTAGTATATGGTATGAGCAACTGTTATAAAATTTGGAGTTGTTACATAACTATAAAGGGTAAGGGCATATTGTCTACCGAAGAGATAAGGTAAAGCATATGAGGCTGAGATCAATATAGCTTTACACATTAAATGTAGTTAGTGCATATGAAGCCATCAGCATTTTATAACTGTACTCAATTCTATTTAGTTTTCTGCTTAATGACAATTTTTTTAATTAATATACATAAGTACATGCTAAATAAAAATAGTTATATATTTCTGTCTGAATTTTAACTTGTTATGTATAGTGATGAAGTAGGTGCTTGCTTTAGGTAAAGGGCATGCCACATTGCCACTAATAAGGGCATGATTAATGCAGGTCTCTTAACAAGGGGTTCTTATTTTTTAAGAGACCGTATCTTAATTATAACTAAGAAAACTTAAGAACCGTCTCTTAAATAAGAGACATAAGAGACGTCTCTTATCCGGAAAAATGTAAAAAAAAAAAAAAAAAAATTAAAAAGAGGACAAAAAAATTAAGAACCCCATCTTAAGAGACCCGGGTTAAAGATGGCCTAAGGAACTGCGAGAAGTATATGCTACGTAAAGCAGAGAGAGACCTTTCAGTGTTCGAAAAGCTAAGTATAATTACTAAAGAAAATCATAAATAAATAAAAGCCTTAGTTTATTAGTACTATTACTTTGATATAGTATGTAGAAGACAATGTATGAAACAAGTATAAAGACAAGAGGTTACCTTATGTGGTATATCATTTCGGCTAATCCTTTCTGGTTGCAGAGTTAAATTCCAAAATAAACACAAAATTATTTAAATAACGATTGTGATTGGTAGTTTTATTTTATCAATTCTAACTTAATGGTCAGTATCATAACAATCATAAAAAAAAACGAATGAAGCAGAGGTACTAATGCTTTTATTTAACACAAATATACGGATTATATATGCCATAAGTTTCTACTAATATTGACTCAATATTATTGAGGAGAAATAGCTTTGATAGAAAATTCTAAAAAACGATGTATATAAAACATGATTGAATGGTCTACAAGGATTCTATTATTTCTACACATTTTGTCGTTATGTTGTTTATTTATTTATACGTAACACTTCTTTGAATAATTTTCATACTTTACAACGCGGCTTAAAAAAATCATACTAGTATTTAAAAAGAAACAAATATAGCAGGTTTGATGAGTAAGACAGCATTATTATTGGTGTTACGATATTTTTAATTGTTTATGTGTTATGTAAAGTTCCCATGAAATAAATATACTTTTCTTTAAATAACAGTTACATGAAAATACACGCCTATACTGTATTCAGTTTTTTAATATTTAAACCCGTTTCCCATCAAGAAAAGAAAGAACATCTTCTTCTTCTTCTTCTTCTTCTTCTTCTTCTCTCTTCCTCGAGCTTGCTCCTCTATTTTGTCTTTCCTTTGTCACTGTCTGTATCATTTTTCATATTAACAATTGAATCCGAAACGTCTCTTCTTCTTATTCTTCTCTCTTTCTGTCTATTTTATTCAGATTGTGTCCCAATCTCTCCCTCTCATCTCCCCATTGACAATCTACTTTCAGGAATTTCGAGAATTCTGAAAAAATCAGAGAGCCACGAGTTACCTGAATCAAAGGTGTGTAGTGAATGGAGATGGGTTTCTGTTTAATTTCACTGTCACTCTCTGATTTTATTCATTGACCTGTTGCGTGTTCTTAATCTTTGATTGATGATGTGTTTTGGTATTAATGATGTTTGATTGATGTGAGCGTTTAGCCTAATTTCATATGCAATTACCATTAGAAAAAAACGTCTTTTATTGGTATCTAATCTCTTGACGTTGAAAGGATGACACAAAGCTTTCTCCTTTCCCTTTTTTTTTACTTTTAGTTCCTGTCTGAAAAATGTATTGCAATAGTAGACTATGCATGTCTCTTAAATTAAATCTGGTTCAAACGGTTATATCTTGATTTGGATTTGTTGTTATCCCTTACAAAATCTGACTTGAAGAGGTTCTCTGTTGTGAAATGGATGATATTTGTTGTTGCTTTTGTCTCTAATCAGTTCTGCAACTTATAATATTTGTATTGATGTTCTTCTGCCAATGAATTGTTATGGTTTTTCAATGTTTGATTGTGTTATTGTTTTTCAGTGGCTTTGAGGATGGAAGCAGAAACGTCTTGGACCACTTATCCTTACAACTACATTACTACATATGTCCCTGAAGCTGAATCATACTCTGAGCCTAGCGATGATGAGATCAAAGTCCAAACCTTTTCAATGGATACTCTTCTCCCCAACGATTTATTAGAAAGAATCCTTTCCTTTCTCCCCATTGCAAGCATCTTCAGAGCTGGCAGTGTCTGCAAAAGATGGAACGAGATTGTATCTTCTCGAACGTTCTTATGGAACTTCTCCAACAACAACTCTGTTTCTCAGAGCCCTTGGTACTTCATGTTCACTAGCACTGATGATCCATCAGGTTATGCTTATGACCCGGTTATCCGGAAATGGTACAGTTTTGATCTCCCTTGCATTGAAACATCGAACTGGTTTGTTGCTTCCTCTTTTGGATTGGTTTGTTTCATGGACAATGACTGTAGAAACAAGATCTATGTCTCTAATCCAATCACCAAACAATGGAGAAGGCTCATTGAACCACCAGGTCTCAAGTCAACAGATTACACCGCATTGTCTACCTCCATGAACCTAGCAAAACAGAGTTACTCTGTTTCTATAGTGAAGTCAAAGCAAGTTCCGGGAGATTTCTTTCAGTGGGATCTCTCTATACATCTCTACAGCTCTGAAACAATGACTTGGACAACATGTGTAACCGATGTCTTAACCGGATGGAGAGGAGGAGACGAGAGTGTGATCTGCAACAACGTTCTCTACTTCTTGATTTACTCCACGGGAGGCTCTGATCATCGCCATGGCCTCATTGCTTCAAACCTATCGTCCATATCATCCTCTAGCGGAATCTTGATGAGGAGTTTCATTCCAATGCCGTGTTCTTTAACCTGTGGAAGGTTGATGAATCTCAAGGAGAGGCTTGTGGTCGTTGGAGGGATAGGGAAACATGATAGGCCAGACATTATCAAAGGGATTGGGATATGGTGTTTGAAAGGAGGAGGGAAAGAGTGGCAAGAAATGGCGAGAATGCCTCAGAGATTCTTCCAAGGATTTGGTGAGTTGGATGATGTTTTCGCAAGTAGTGGCACTGATGATTTGGTTTACATTCAGAGCTACGGCTCTCCTGCGCTTTTGATGTTTGACATGAAGCTTAAGTGTTGGAAATGGTCTCAGAAGTGTCCTGTCTCGAAGAAGTTCCCTCTCCAGCTATTTACTGGGTTTTGCTTTGAACCAAGACTTGAGATCACTCCATAGCTCTTATGTTTTAAAGGGATTGAGAAAAATATACTCAGGAATATTGTTATATGAATCCTCATTATCTCTGTCTCTCTTGCTCTATTAAAATAGAAGAGCCTTTTTAACATTGTGGCCCACAATATCTGGTAGTTCTGAAACTGGAGGTTGTCTGGTTGCTGTTCCTGGACCTGGAGGGTAAATAATTGTTTGCATACTGTGTGGATAGTAAATGTGTACCTACTATAGATAGCTCATAGCTGTATGTTTTGTACTTCACCTATTTTCATTATGGGATTTATTAGGTTTGGCAGTGTTAGGTTTACAAGTACTGGCAACACCTATTTTGTTGAATTTTATAATTCTATATAAGGGTCACTTATATCAGTTTTTAATAGCTTTACTATTTTTTAAAAACTTAAATTTGATGTGGTATATACTGTTATAAATGACATTGTATGGAATCTGCAGTGTTTTTCTTTCTTTCTTAATATTTTTTTAAGTTTGTTGCTAACTATCACAAAAATAATTTGTGTGTCATTTACTATGATCCATCAAATCAGTAGATATCTAAAAAGTAAGAACACCAAATCAAAAGAAAAAAGAAAAAGAAACAATTATGCTTTGATGAAGATGATTTAAGACAAACACATTGATGATTAATAAATTCTAAACCATTTACCTATAACTTGAACATATTGTAAAAAGGTAGTTTTAGAGTATACTAATTGATCTTAATATATGAAAGAGCTTGGCTCACCTCTTCTACGTAAGCGTACTGCTTGCAAAACTTTGGAGTAACTTGGAACCAAAGGGTTTAGGGAAAACTATAAGCGTCAGTGGGTTCAGGATTTAACCTTAGCCTGACTTGTTCGGTGAAGACAATGTACATCTCTACTGCAGAAAAGGGCAAGCTCATATGCCAATGGTTGGGATATAAAGACCAGAGGTTGCAGCCACAAAAGGCGGAACACATTCTAAAATATCCAGCTTCTTGTAAAGCCAATGGCAGTTTCCACAACCTAATCCCACCAAAATAAGAGAGAGAACAGATCTTTCAGTTACCACTGACATGAATTCTTATAAGAGAGAAGCTTAATAGCGTTTCTTCCTTGTGGCCTGAAACCACCAAGAACACTGATAGCTTGGGAGTCAAGGCAACAGATTTTGCAGCAGTGATCCTCCTTCAACTTTAATAGCATCCCTTCCTTGTTCCTTCAACACTCTAACTCAAGCAACCAAATGGATTCTCTGCGCAAACAATATTATAGGATGATATTTATGTAGTTTATAAGCGTTTCTAATGCTGATCCCTTGGACAATTTTGGGTCAGATAAGTATAGCTCTCTCTCTTGTCATTTGATTTGGTGTGCAGTTACATCGCCTCAAGGACTGAGACAAGTGCTAAGAAGCCCACCAATTGGCAAAGCCTGCACTAGCAAATGTTATCCTCCTGATGGAAGAGATTTGGTTTAGTTACTGACCTGTCTCTGTTTCTTTTTCTAAAGGTACCTGCTCTTCCATCAGGAGGCATCCTCAGTCATAAGGGCTCTTCAAACTCCTGGTCTTGCTTTGAACGCCTGCATTACATGTAAGAAAGAGTTTAGCTTTGTTAGCTTTTTATCGACCAATTCACATGTTGTTTGTTAATATTGCCTTCTGTATAGTTCACAGGTTGGAGAGAGTATGTGTTCCTATTTTTAGCTCCTGGATCACCAAAGCGTATCAGTCTTGGCTGCTCGGGAGAATAAATATATCTGGCCAGATGTTCATATATTTAACTCTCTCTCGTTGCTTTGTTGTGTTTCGATTTGAGGAATGTAGAGACCGCCTCTCTAATTATAACACACTTTATATTTCAAGTTTCCAATTTCTACCGACCTTTTGAAAAAGAAAAGGAAACTACGGTGCTGGTCATTGCTCATCCAGGTAATCCATCTCGAAGAATATGCAAATCAATGTTTCTTTATTACATTAAAATGGAACATTTAGATGGATCACCTAACTACATTTTTGAAAACTCATTTCAAATTCCAACTCAAATGAGAATGAGTTTCTATAGTGCATCTCGATGCTTCTAGTTTAGTCCAAAATAATAAATGACAAAAAAAATTAAAATGATTTTTAAATTTAATACCATGAAACTACATATTATTTTAGTTTCATATTTTTATGATAATTATATATTTTCACCAAAACCGTAAACAAACTTTTCCACCAAAACCGTAAAAATACCACAAAACGCAATTTTCCACCAAAACCACAAAAATACACTTATCTTCCAAAATCACAAAAACACACTTTCCACCAAAACTACAAAATGCAGTTTTCCCGCCAAAATGTACTTCTTGCCAAAACTGCAAAAAACTCATTTTCATGTTGAAACACACTTACCCGCTAAAACCGCTAAAACACATTTTTCCGCCAAAACTGCAAAAACGCATTTTCCTGCCGGACACACATTTCTTGTCAAAGCCGCAAAAAACACACTTTTCCACCAAAACCACACTTTCACGTCAAAGCACTTTTCCGATAAAACCACAAAAACACATTTTTCCGCCAAAACTGCAAAAACGCATTTTCCTGCCGGACACACATTTCTTGTCAAAGCCGCAAAAAACACACTTTTCCACCAAAACCACACTTTCACGTCAAAGCACTTTTCCGATAAAACCACAAAAACACATTTTTCCACCAAAACGTACTTTTTCGCCAAAACCACAAAACCCATTTTTCTGCTAAAATACATTTTCCGCTAAAACACACTTTCCACCCAAAACCGTAAAACTCACTTTTCCGCCAAAACGCCAAAACGCACATTTCCTCCAAAAAAAAAAAACACTTTTCCGCCAAAACCGTAAAATGCACTTTTCTGCTAAAAATCATAAAAATGTATTTTTCCGCCAAAACTGACAAAACACACTTTTCTGCTAAAATCGTAAAAATACATTTTTCGCCAAAACTGCAAAACGCATTTTCCAGCCAAAATGGACTTTCCCGCTAAAACATATTTTTCTGCCAAAACCGCAAAACATATTTTTTCCGCTAAAACCGTAAAAATGCACTTATTGGCCAAAACTCTTAAAAGTAAATTTACATCAAACCCGTAAAAACCGCAAAAATGAAAATTTCCGCCAAACCCGTGAAATTACATTTTTCCGTCAAAACCGTAAAACGCATTTTTCCACCAAAACCGTCAAACATGTCTTTTTGTCATTTTAGTAGCAAGTGCATCTGGATGCAAATGTCAATTCAAAAAAATTAATAGCAAATGAACATAGTTGCATTCAGATGCTTCATCTCGAAGCATAAACGAAACACATAAACGAAATACATAAACGAACAACACCCAAAGAACATTTGGATGCACCTTTGAGATGTACACACAAACGGGACCTAACCTTTTTTTGTCAACGAAAAGGAAACTTAACATTCTTCTCCTTTTATCGGTTTCGTGCAGGATTCTTAATGTGGTTGGACATTATAAGTGAGGCCTAATTAATACACTCTTCATCTGATCCAATTTTGTCTCTCTTGTCTTCCTCGTAAGCGATGAACAACAAACCAAAGCAAAAAGAAAAACTTTCCACTTCTTTCCTTCTCACGAGAAAACATTTAGATCCGATGAAATTCTGTTGCTCTTCACTTCTTCGTTGCTTTATGCCGGTGAATCAATTATCGCCGTGCTCCTCGTCCTTATCTTTACAGTGCATCATAAACATCAAAAGAAACACTAGGAAGTAGATTACCCCAGAGTTTTAATTAAATTGACTCGCTGGCTTCAGGTGAAGTGTGTTTTGACAAGTTATTCTTTGCCAGGCAAGGGAACATGAATCTAAACTGATATATGCGAAGGTCCATAAGCAGTTGTAGTCTCTGAACAAGTTGGTTAAATGAAGCTTCTCTGCCAAGCCATAAGAGTCGGAGTGTAAGCACTCGGATGATAAGACTGATAAATATCACGAAAGGGGAAACTCTCTTTGTTGAATAGAACATGTCTTCTTATATACACCCCTTTATGTAGGTGGATACAAAAAACGATACCCTTTATACTTTTCATTATATCTTAGGAAAACATAGTGTAAAGATCATGGATCAAATATTTTTACAACATAGTCCCGTAAGGTTAGAAAACAAGAGCAGCCAAACATTCTCAACGCTGAATACTAACGATGTTTCTTATGTAGAACCTCAATTGAACTTTGTTTATCATCCAATGCAGTTGAAGGTAAGAGGTTACTCAAGAAATTTTTAGTGTAAGAAGCCTTTACCCAATATTTTTGAAGCAGTTTACTCTGCAACAACAGTGTAAGACCTAGTGATGTGATTTTTCTAAGATGCCTTTCAGCAAGCCCATTTTATTGTGGCGTGTAAGGGCAAGATATATACTGATGAAATCTACATTTTCTCATGTGGTTAGTTGGTGCTTGTGAATTCACCACCTCCGTCACATTGAAACACATCAATCTTAGAAGAAAACTGATTCTCAATCAAACCATGAAACATAAGGATGATTGACAAGAAATCTAATTTAACTTTCAAAAGATAAAACCAACATAAGTGAGAGTATTTATCAATGAAAGTTACATAGAATATAAACCCGTGACTGGAAATTATTGGAGAGGGGCCCAGAGATCATAATGAACTCTCTCCAAAAGTCGAGAAGCGAAAAAAATAGCCACAAATGGCAAACGACTACTCTTCCCTAAGTGACATGATTCACATGAATTCAAGGAGGTTTTATTGATGATGATGATAGACTTCATCACTTGTAGATATCTGCCTTTTGGAGTAGTGAACTTGAGGTCTCGGAGCACCCAACACATATATTCCTTTATGTGAGTTTCCTTTGCTTAGAAGTTGCTTGGATTCCTTTTCCTTTACAGGAACACCATTGTAATCAAACTTAAAGAACATGAGTAATCATTAGTGAGCTTAAAAAATGAGAATAATGATTCCATGTAGCAAGACATACCAAGACATTTTAGAATTTTTTTTTACCTGGGATTGAAAAAATATCTGCAGATCTGACATGAGTAATGGGGAGAAACTATTATTTCCAACGAGTACTAAGTCATTTCCCTTATAGATGTAAGCTTGAGTAAGGTGTTGTGGTGAGTTTGTAAAGTGAGCTGTAGCACCATAATCTACATACCAATTGGTTTCCATGTGATCAATGACGTATGTGATGTGTATATTGTTGCTAGGGTTGAAGGAAGTTCGTTGTCTTGGTAATTATTTTTGAACCGGTGGCAACAACTAAGAGCAGGATGACCTATTCTTTCACAAACTTCCTTATTCTGAAAATGCAGAAGATCTTTGACAAGAAAAAATAAAACGAAAGTAGATAGAGTATTTCTAATACATAAATAGTAGAAAATTAAAATGAATTATATTAGAACATCTTCAATAGCCTTTTATTTTTAAAAGGGTTTTGCCTTCCAACAACTTTTTTATCCCTTTATTGTTTAAAGATGAAAAAAAACACACCTTTAAATAGGATTGGATATTTTATCCGTTAAATTTGATTTGATCCGTTATTCGTTAAATTTGATCCGTAAAATTCATATATCCGTAAATCGTCGAAGCAAAGCAAATACTAAAAGTTAATATCCGTTAGAAACAAACCAAACCATAAATGTTAAAAAAAATTAGAACCGGATATCCGATCCAATCCGACATTATACAAATAGATGTATATGTACAAATAAATATAGATTTTAATATGCATAAGTTTATAAAATTATTATTTTAACATATCATTTTATTAATTTATTTATAGTTTACTTATAAAACCGTCAATTTTCAAAAAAATTATGTGTTTATAAGAAATTTTGATTAATTTTAAAAATTTATGGAACATATAGTTTCATTAATTTTTATTTTTCATTTTATATTATGTAAAAGTATTTTTTTGAAAATAAACTTGTATAGTTTTTATAGATTTACTTGTAATTAAACAAATTAGATGAGACATCTGCATTATTTGCTAAATATTAGTAAATATCCAAAAAAATATGATATATGTATTTTTCCGAAGCAAATCAAATCGAAAAATCAGATATTCGTGAAATACGAAATAAATCACAAATACTGAAAATTATGTGGTCATTCGATCTGTGTCGACCCTTGCCTTTAAATATAAAGAGGCACTGTAGCTCACTTTAAAACACTATTCATTTTTCACTTTAGTAGGATTATATATATTCACAATTACATCAATAACTTTTTATATAATACATTTTAGTACTTTTAAAAACATTATTAACACTTTTTCTACGATTTATGGTTTTATTTAACTTCGAATTAGTATATTTTTCAAAAAAAGATTATTTTAATATATGTTAAATAGTATGTTTTATTGATTTTTGAAAGTTTAGGAATTATATTTAATTATTAATAATATTAAAGACTAAAATGTAATATATTAAAAAAATTAAGAACCATTGTTGGAGATTTTCTTACATAATAAAGAAGATTGTTGGAGTTGCTCTTACATAATAACGAAAGAATACTTGATGATCACAAATAATAACATTTTGGAATACTTTGTAATAATAATATGAATATTTAATAATCATAACTAAAGGAGTATATCTACACTAAACAAATTCCATAAGTAGGAAAGGTTAATAAGAAACTCAGAGATTAAACTCAAATTAGAACATTAAGATTATTAGAAGAAAGAAGAAGCATCGAGGGGATGAATGATATAGGTGAGCACCAATGCCACCACCATAAGCAAATATGCTATTCCTTGATCTACCGATGCTCCTGTTCATTTCAATTTTAATTTCCCCACATCTAAATCAATATCGATTCATGTGAAAACAATAATCCAAGGAACACGTATTCGACATTACCGTCGCTAGTGGGAGGAGGAGCAGGAGCTACGGATTGAGCGCCGGCGGAAGGAGAAACGACGGAGAAGACGATCAAGGCGAGAACGGCAGTGTAATTCCTCAGCGACATCTCTGGATAATCGCCGTTAGATAAAGAGAAAGAGAGAGAGACGAAGATGGAGAAACCTTATGGGCTAACGCGCTTTTATAAGGTTGATGGTTACCGGCTGTAGCCTGTAATCACTGGGGGATTCTTTTAAGAATCTACGGACACATGTCCTTTTCCTTACTTGTTGACTCGACCCTTCCTTCCTCGATGGTTCTTTCAACTTTGGAATTGTATTTCTTTTCTAGATAACTATATGTAAGTGAAACACATTTTTAAAATAAAATTTTACTACTATTCATCAAATATATTAGATAGAGATTCCACTATCAAAAATGAACACGTCCTTCTAAAATTTTGACACTCTATTATTATATTTTTTTAATTAAAATCAATAACATGAAGGATGCTCTAAATTAGAAAATTTACGCGTTCAGTATATGTCTAATCCTCTAATTTACATGGAACTAAACTTGAAATTCAATATTTCAAAAAGTTATCACGCGTATAAACTCTAGACGCGTATTTCAAAATATTTGGACACTGCATCGATTTGTAACCGAGTTTAATTGATGCCAAATTAACAGGTGTTTTATAGCTAATGACCATAAGAAAAATATTCGTAAGGGAATAGTTTAGCTACGTAAGCAGTGAAGAAGACTATGTAACATGCGATGAGATTCTCTTTCTCTTCCACTTACCTTGCGATGAGATACTGAAAGTAAACCCCAAGCCCTGTTTCATAAACTAATAACTTATCCACATCATAATATATTAAACACCTTTTAAGGTTTTGTACAAACACTCTTTATGGTTTGCTACTTGTCCTAGCCAAAACCCATTCTCAAGTAAAAAACCTAATATGACCTGAAAAATCTCAGTTTATTTAGAACGCCAACTTAGGATCCACAACTCCTGATGCATTGCCTTCACCAGTTAAAAGCTGTTCAGGATCCTGACAGAGACACACACACACAGTATACCATTAACGTTTAGTGTTCCTACATAGTTGAGAATAGCTTAGTATTCTGAGACTATTTACATACCTCCATTCCCCACTTGATGTAATCTGGAGATTCACAAGCCTTATATTCATCTACCAAACTCTCAATGATGTCCCTTGCTTCATCAAACTCTGAAAGATCATTGTCCTGCCCACATCCACATATATATTCTCATGATTAATAGTCACTAAACACAAACGCGGGACATCTAAGCAGTCATCTTACAGCAAACATGGGAAACTTTCGGTAATTGTCAAGAAAAGCTTGCTTCTTCCTCAGTTTATCATATTGGCTCAAACATTTGCTGAATAGGTGCCTGATACTTGTGTGGCTTGCTAACATTAGACCACTGACCTGAAATATCAGATACACCACTAAAGTAAGAGTCTTCAAAGTATCAGCCCAAGATATATATAGAACAACGTAAGATTACCCTATGTGCAGTTTGAACATACGGGGACTTCTTGGAAAGCGCAACCTGTCAAAAATAAGATATGGGTTGTAAAGCAAGTCCATGGTTAAGCCAAAAGCAATAACTTTTTGCAGACACAGTTTGGTTAGAACCTGTATGCTTGCAGGTCCCCACTCAATGAAGTTAACAAGCTTCCTTTCTCGTATCCTCTGCAAACTCTCATGCACCTAGTATCAAGTCGTGAAACAAACGGAGACAGATCACATCAACAAGACATATTATCATATTATCATATATTGACAAGAAAATCGCGAGCTGCCACAGTAACTATACCTGAGTGGGATCTACTTCTCCTTGAACGATATTCAATATGGATATGTACTTTGCCTGACTAGCTTCTTTGCTTCTAGCATAAGAAGACACCATCACATTTTTTGGCTGCGAATACAATCATGTTAAGAAGAAAATCCGATACAAGTTTCTAGAAAAGAGGGTGGAAAATTTAAACAGTTCACCTGTAGAAGCCTTCTCATAACATCCAGCACGGTAGTTTTACGAATGACATTAGCCTGCCAAAAAAAATAGCATGAAACCAATAACATGGTAGAAGAATGAAAGATATCACATATAGAGTCAATGTCAGGGTATATTGGTAGCTTCCCACTTAAAAAGATGCCGTGATTGATGGTCTCAATCATTAAACAAGTGAGATATCTCACCTGGCGCTCAACAGTCAACGGAGTATATCCTGTCATGAGGAAGTGACACCTTGGTGTTGGAATCAAAGATGCAAGCAAGCCAACCAAGTCATTGTTCATGTATCCTGGATAACGCAATGTTGTTGTGCTAGCAGACATCACAGTTGACACTAACGAATTCGTTTGGGCAAAGGTGGGATTTGTAAGATGCAGACGCTCGACAGCAATTCTATTCAAGGCAGTGTTGTCAAGGACAACAACACAATCAGCATTTAAGGTAAGTCGCTTCAGTGTCAAGAGTGAGTTGTAGGGCTGGACAACTACATCACTTGTTTCCATCTGATTGGGGAACACACTGTATGTCTGAACCAACTTCTTGCTATAGCGATCGTTCAAAGTCTCCAGTAGATACGAGCCCATACCTTGAAAAAGTCATTCACAAATCAGAGTACAAGAAGAAGCAGAGAATAAAATCTAAGAAGGTTAACTCAGAAATGCCTAAATGCAAAGTCCTACAACATCAGTTAGCAAGTGTATTACAGTCAAAATACAGAGGAGGAAGGTCCTTAAGGCTAAAATAATGTAGAGGTTGCGATGAATGCTTAGTAGTAAGCAGTGAATAAACCTGAGAACCTAAACTCAGAATGCTACTAGTCAAGTCACATAACATAAACCTGAGCCAGTGCCACCAGCAATGGAGTGGCAAAGAACAAAACCCTCAAGGCTGTCACTTCCATCAGCTTCTCGATCAATCATGTCCATGATTTCCTCTTCAACACCTTTCCCCTGGTGATAGCCACTGGCCCAGTTGTTTCCAGCGCCACCACCGTGATCAGCAACGAAGATGTTCTCATGATTGTAAAGATTACGATACTCCCCGTTCTGAATACCATTGATAACTCGAGGCTCCAGATCAATGAGAAGAGCTCGTGGGATATAGTGTTGGTCATCAGCTTGGTAAAAGAAGACATCTTTGCGATCACCTCCCTACAGAGATAAACGAAGGTACTCAATTAGATAAAATCTCAAATAGACAAAGTCACAAAACGACGTCGAAGAGGAAGAAGGACCTGAGTAGCGAAGTCTTCGAGGATACCGTCTTTACTGATGCCGTGCTCGAGGCAAAGCTGTTTCCAGAACTCCATCCCGATCTGGTTCCCGCATTGTCCCACTTGCAGCGTTATTATCTCCCGAGGCATCTCTGAAGAAGAAGATGACGAAAACTAGGGTTTCCAGAGACTGAAGATGATTTAAGTGATGAGATGAAGATTGTTTAATTATAAACCAAATTTACTTACCCAAAAAAACTGAGTCAGGCGGCTCGGTAACAAGACACTCGTGTGGAGAGACTCAGAGAGAGAGAGAGAGAGAGAGTGCTACCGTTCCGATCAACTGCTAACATGCGCTGACTCTTTGTTCATTTTATTGTAGTAGGCCTGTTTTCTATTTTTACGGCCCATTATATTTAGAAAATTTTGCTTGAGTGATGTTTTAGAAACATTTTTTGCAGATTGATTCATGCTTTTAGCTTTTTATACAAAAAAATAATACTTTTTCCGTTTCAAAAATATAATTTATATTTTCAGTGTATTAATCCCCTAAACATTATTTATGAAGTGTTTTAAATATATGTGTTATCACCACATTCATTCTCCACAAAAATTATGCTAGGATTTTTGAAAAATATGACATGACATCAATCTAATTATAACATATATAATTTTCTTTATAAAGATTTATATTTTTGATAATTTTTTTAAATATGGTAATAAATAATAAATCTTTTTATCAGCGTTAAAGTAAATTTTCTATATCAATATTTATTTATTTTCAAATTTTTACAATATATTAATAACTAATAACTCATATATCACCATTTAAATAAAATCTATATATCAAACTGATAAAGAATAAACTAAATATAGTTATCTATTTTTTACATTAACTTATATATATATATTTATTTATTTATCAAAATTAATTGCAAGTGTACATTAACAAATATAAAAATAAAGCAATAATCTATTATAATAAAGTTACCTTGCATCTCTCCTCCCACATCAACGTCAACAAAGGTTAGGCCATGTTTATCCATAATCTCTTAGACGGGGTTCTTAACTTATAATTTCACGTTTTTTTATTTTTTTTTATTTTTTTTTTAATTTTCCCGTTAAGAGACGTCTCTTAGATCTCTTATTTAAGAGACGGTTCTTAAGTTTTCTTAGTTAAAGTTAAGAAACGTCTCTTAAAAAAGCTAAGAACTTCATGCTAAAAGACATGCAATAAACATGCCCTTGCATTTACCGCCATGTGTCACCCCCTTACAAGTTCTACGAAAGTTCAATTATTTGTTTCAATGGGCCTACTAAATCTAATATATTATAGTGAACCAAATCTCTTACGCGGACCACTAAAGCTTCTTTTTCTTTAACCGTCATCATCGTTTCTATTCGTCCTTTCACTACAGAAAGCAGAACGATATATAACGCCTTCTTCATGATTGATACCATCTCCTTACGTTTCACCATTAACGCGCTCCGTGAAGTTCTCCCACTACGTTGAATTTAATTACTCTTCTTCCCACCTCCTTTTCAAATCCCTAATTTTCTATACTATAAATAATGATGCAACCATCTCCAAATCTCATTGTTTCGCCAGATACATTACCATTCGTCCTTACAAATGCATCCTATAACAATGGTGGGATCCCTTATGGTCTTTCCGATTTGAATCCCGGTGTATATTAAAATTTTATTGCGTAAAATTGTTGAAAATAATTAATTACAAAAATAAGATATTAATATTCAAAATTTATATTTTTCTTAATACATGTGAAAATTCTAAAACTTGCATCATTTTTACAAGGGAAAATTCCATTAAAACACTCCAGCTAGATTTTTTAAAATTTTTTAATATCCTAACTTTTTTGTTATCCAGTTTAATAACCCCAACTAGTTTTTTTGTTCATTTACACAAACTTTTAAAGTTGTATTTCTTTTAATACTTTTTTTTTATTTTAATTATAAATACTAAATTTTAACAAAAATAAAAAAATTCTAAAATCTAAGGAAAATATTAAAATTTCTAATTTTATTTAATATTTAGGAAAAAGGTAAATAAATTAGGGAGAAAATTTTTAAATTTAAATTTTGAATGTAATAAAATAAATTTGTTTTCTATTCCAAAAGAAAACTAAATTCAATATTTAAAAATCAAAAAATTTATTAGAGGCTCTTCTCATGGCTAATTATAGTGTATTAGGGCGTCTTCATCTCCAGTCCATAATTTACTCCAAATGGAGTGAGAAATTGAGTGATGAACAAAAAATAAAATAATATTCTATAAATGGAGTAATGTTTTTTTTTTTACTCATTACTCCATTTTTGAATAAAATAGAGTAAATTATGGAGTGGAAAATGAAAATGCTCTTAGGCTCTTGATTTACTTGATAAGTTTGACATTATTATGCAAAATAAAAGTTCTTAGTAGATGAAATATAGAGGCTAGAGTTAAAGTTGATATTTGTTCTTTGTTCTAGAATGACTATTTTGTGTCCTGAAAAAAAAGATTCCAGAACAAAAGGCACAATAGAAGTTTCTCGAAATTGTGGTTAGCTTTATTGGTTCTAGGATGATGTGTTGTGATGTTGATAACATTCTCAGAGAACAAGTGTCAGTTTTGATTGTTTTTGCGAGATAAGATGACAAATGTTCCTAGTCTTTTGTCTTTGTTGATGTCAGGTTGTGAACTTGATCATAAGCGACTTGTTCGAAGGACATACCATCATTCAAAAGAATTGCTCGGTCACACCCCTTTGCAAGTTCTTGCAGGAGAATCATGTATGTAAATGTCCCATGACATCACATAGATTATTGTGTAATATTTTTTGTCTTAAGTATCACATTGGTCTAAGAAAACAGAGGAAGAATCATGTTCGCTCACTTGAAAACTGCGAACTAAAACTAAACGTGCTACACAATATAAAGTATTCACTATTGCATCCACGACAAATCGTGAGTTGAACCGAGAATGTTTTCCAAAGAAGAGAAAGATGAATCATCAGTTAGCGAAACATGAAACTCGTTGGTGATTCCAGATTCTGATGCTGTAGGAGACAGATTCTCCATCAGATCTTTCCATTCCAAGAAACCATCCATCTCAGGGTTTGAGAATGAAAACGTCCTGAAAATATCCTTCTTGTAATCAAGATCTTGGATACTTAACATCAACTCTTCAGGTTTCATGTGCTTTGTTGTGTCTTCATACTGCTTTGCATCATGTTGCTTTCGTTCTTCTTCTTCTTCGGACACAGAAACAGAGTGTTTGGTGGCTGATGGAGTGATATCACATGTGTGACTCTCTACATACTTGACTTCATAGCACATAGGGTTTGTGTCTGATCTTTGAACTTGCTTCACCGCCAAGCAACCTCTTGTGAACCGATGTGTACATCTATAGTATCCTCTGTATTAACAAAACAGAGGAAAACATTAAAACTGAAATTATTTTAATGCTTATAAGATGGTTATAATGATTTAACTTACCTAGGGTTCTTGGAACCATGAATATCTTTCTGACCATATTTTCTCCAGCAATGACCATCATCAAGTGGAGTTCCTTGTTGTCCTGTTCCAACACAAATCTTCACGTTCTCAGTCTTTTTCTTCTCCGACATTCTCCTGCAGATCAAGAACTCAACAGAATTAGAAAAAAATGTCTTGAAATTCAAATTTAATAAAAAAACTCATAAACACACACAAACTGGATAATCTTTTTTTTTTCATACCTCTTCTTGATACTCTGATTACTTCTCTCATGGCTTCTCTTTAGAGTTTTCTTATCAAGACTCATCATAGCTATCGTGTTTTCGAAACAACGGTGGATCTCTGAGATCAAAACCTCGTTTGAATCCTTAGAAGAAGAAGAAGGGTTGTTTAGATTGTTCATTAACTGATTCGCTAACTCTTTCCCTTGCTCCAGCTCCTTGATCACAAGCTTTTCTTCCATCAACATCTCTTCCTTCGTTATATGATAACTTTGATGAGATATGAGCTTTGTCTTTGTATAAAGTGTGTGTGTAAGTTTGTGAAATGAAGTTATATATATAGTGGTGCGTCTGTGATTTTGTTATGTTTTTTTTTCTTCTATTTTATTTCATATAATACTTAGGGAAGAAGTTGTGGGGGAAAAGAGAAGGATGCTGGAGAGAAACTTACGAAAATGACATGGAATCTATTTTTAACATAGTTTTTTTTCTTGCTAATTTGATGACTCTTTCAAACCTGTTATAGATAGGTCGTATCTAGTTTCGATTTTTTGAAGAAAAAGAAAACTAATTTTTAAATTCATTATTTCCTTAAGTTTGAAAGAAGTTCGTCGTTTTTCCAAAATAAAATACTTCACGTACATAGGTATTTGTGGGGTATATTATTGTACCCTAACAAGTTTATGAAGAGTTTTTAAACTATGATTAACCCAAGAAACCCATTAAGTTTTTTAATGATTAATTAAGTATTAAATTTTAGTTAAGAATTTTAGTTAAGAGTCAATTTCAATGGTAGTTTCTTAATTAGGAGTTCTTAAAAAAAATAAAGAAAAAATTTATTTATTAAATAAAACATAGTAAATGATAACATTTTAAACATAGATTTTAAAATAAAAACATAAAAACAAGGATTAATAAAATAAACGAGAATAATTTCAAAGAAACATCCGATCTCAGTTGTTGTCTTCATCTCGTCCAAATTTACTCCATAAATGTTCAACCAAATCAGCTTTCGTTTGTTGATGCATTTGTCTATCACGAATTCTAGTTCGAACACCAATCATATTAGCGATATTTGTAAGGATATCTGTAGAATACGTGAGATCCACATGTCCGTTGTCTTCTCCTTGTTGGAACTCTGAAACATCAAACTGAGTATATCCATCTCGTTCAACTTCTACTATCATATTATGGAGTATGATACATGCTCTCATAATCTTCTCAATTTTTACTTTATCCAAAAAGTGCTGGATTTTTAAATGGCAAAGCGAGCTTGCAAGACTCCAAAAGCACGCTCGACATCTTTTCGGACAGCTTCTTGATGTTGAGCAAATAAAACCGCTTTTGGCCCTTGGGGTATTGGAATAGATTGGATAAAAGTTGTCCATTTCGGATAAATACCGTCGGTGAGATAGTAAGCCAAATGATACTCTCTTCCATTGACAGAGAAAGTGACTTACGGAGCTTGACCTGTTAATATGTCATCAAAAACAGGTGAGCGATCAAGAACATTGATATCATTTATGGTACCTGGAGGTCCAAAAAATGCATGCCCTATCCATAGATCATACGAAGCAACCGCCTCTAAAACGATTATGGGTTTTGCCGAATCACGTGAATATCGACCTTTCCAAGCGGTGAGACAATTCTTCCACTCCCAATGCATATAATCGGTGCTTCTTATCATCCCGGGAAATCCATGATGCTCACCAATATCAAGTAGACGTTGAAGATCAGCCGGTGTTAGTCTTCTTAGGTACTCATCGCCGAATAAATTTATTATTCTTTCCACAAAATGTTCCAAACATGACTGAGTAGTAGTTGCACCGATTCGAAGGTATTCATCAACAGTATCAGTAGCAATACCATATTCCAAGACACGAATGGCTGTTGTACACTTTTGAAAAGGAGAGAGACTAAGCCTTCCGAGAGCATCTTTCTTTTGTCGAAAGAATTCAACTTCATTGGAGAGTCGATCAAAAATATGCATGAACAATTGTTCATTCTAAATCGTCGTCGGAATAGATTTTTAGGATACATTGGAGTTTCACTGAAATAATCATTCCATAAACGTATATCGCCTTCTTCACAATTTCTTTCGATATGAACTCGTTTTTTTCTTCTTCTCCTTTCTTATTCTTGATCACCATAATCAATGGAAAAATTCTCAAATGTTTGATCAAAACTTTCATCATCTACTCCCTCAAACGTGTTATGAGAAAAAGACGCCATATATGTGATCGAAATGTAGAAAGTGTTTTGGATTCTTTTATGAATAATATTTGTGATGAAGGAGAGTGACAATACTCGTGACTTCAAACCCACACATATTGACAACTCATAAAAATCTTGTGACTTCCATATGCAACTTGTGACTTGCATCTCGTGACTTCTCTTGCACACATACGAACATCTTGTGGCTTCTCTTGACTCTCTGCACATGGAAAGAGATACAATAAGCTGAAGCATAGTCTTGTTCCATTGGTAAAGCATATAAAACAGAACATGAAACAACACATGCTTGAACAAGAACATATAAACTCGTTTTAATAATAAAGCAGAGCATATCACATAAACATTGAAACATACAATATGTAACATAGACACATAGACCAAAGAGACACATAAAACAAAACATGAAACATAGACCAGAAACACATAAAACAGATCAAAAACACTCTTTTTAACATGACACATACAAGTTCACACTAATTACCCAACATCTTTGTAATTAGCTTCTTCTTTAGAGCTTCTTCAAATTCAGATAGGGGCTCTTTTTTGAAATGAGACTCTGAAGCAAACCCATCTTCGAAAGTCTTTCTTTCACTGCCAAGTCTTTCTCTTTAATAGACCACATGCTCTGAAACTCAGAGATAGCCTCATGATCTACTATAGTTCTCTTACCAGATGCTCCATCGCTGCCTTAACACCAAAAGGACGTTTGGTTGGTTGATCACCTAGCGCTTGAGATCTTGCTGATTGTGCTCCATCCTCACACCTTCTCTTCTTAGAGCTTCCATCAATCTTAGTAGTAGCATATTCACACAATTTCTGGTCATTCAACAGCTCCTCCCAAGCATGGTGAAGGGTAAATTTCTTCTTATGATCGTTGTAGAATATTTCATGTGCCAGTTTAACAACATCATTCTCATTTTGACCACTAGTTTTCTGTCTTGATGCAGCCTCGTAGGATCCACAAAACTTGCAAAAAAAATCGTTAAGCTTCTGCCACCTTCTTACACTGTATTGCCTCTCGCTTTTCACCTCTTTCCACCTTTGGATTAGCTAGAAAGTAGCAATGTGTTTCCAGAAAGCACATGCTTTCTGCTCATTGCCTACAACAGGGTCCTTGCTCGTGTTTAACCATGCGCTAATGAGCACTACATCATCCATAGGACTCCATTTCTTTCTTTCTCTGCGGTTTGTAGGTGAGTCTCTACAGAAGCTTGAAGTTTCAGTTGCTTGAGTACTAAACATAGGGAGTTGTGATGATCTGAGATCCCCACCATGTGAAAACTCTCATAAAGAAAGGATTCAGGATGGAGACTATCTTGTTGACTGTTCAAAATGTCAACAAAATTGGAGGGCTGACTAAATGGATTCGTAGAATCCATTTCTTAAAATGTCAGAGAAGAGAGAAAGAAGAAGAGATGTGTTTCAAGGCGAATAAAAAGGGAGATAGTGTTAGAAGATGAAAATAAAGAAAGAAAGCATCGGGTTTAATATATGAAAAGAGAATAAGATCGTGTTAGAAACGGGTCTTGTAATGGCTTTACTCGTTGAGTTGAGATGAGTAGACATGTATCTAACATATTTATTACCTAAGCACAGTCCTAATGTAACACTAAAACAAGCATTCATCACAAGCATCCATCACAAGCATTCACTAAATATAACCTAACAAGCATTTACTAACCTAACAATTATCCATACAAAAGCAATTAAGAAAAAAACAAGAAAATGATAACAAGTTTTACCTCACTGAGAGTCTCAAGTAGTGGTTGCCTGTGCCACAACACCCTCAACCACGAGTAGCATTACAATTCTAAGAGAACTCATTCGGGTATAGATACATGAGGATGAGCTTCAGTCGAGATCTTCCATAGAAAGACAAAAGTCCCTGTCATAATTAACAACACAATCAACTTCTATACCTCACTAGTGATATGAGAAAAGCTAAAATACAGAGCCAAAGTTTATATCTTTACCAGTTTGCTTGCGCTTTTCTTGATGACACAACATACCTCCCAAGTCCTTCAGAAACCTTATGTCATAATCAAAACAGTTTTAAGCTAACAAGGTTATAGTATTTGAACTAACTAAAGCAGAATGATGAAATTGAAAGCAGAAGGATGAGGTGAGAAAGTTAAATACTTGGGAAGTGATTTCGATCGCTCTTTTGGCGAAGAAGACGAGAGAATACGGAGGAGAGCCGTCGTCCGTGGTGAGGACCGAGAGAGTCGTTGTCAGTGGTGGGTCTTCGATCGCTCTTTTGACGGAGAAGACGAGAGCAGATGGAGGAAACGCTGTGAGAATCGAGAGAATCGTCTTCCGTGGTGGATTTCGATTGCTCTTCTGACGGAGATGACGAAATTAGATAGAGGAGACGCCGTCACGACCAACACACTCGTCGATCGTCTCTGACGGAGACGACGAGAGAAGAGAGAAAAAAAATATTCAACAAACTATAGAAAAAGAAAAGAGAGAAAACAAATTCTAGATTTTTCTTTGATGACACGTGTTAGAAAAAAACCTTCATAAAAATGATTCTCAAAATCTCTGCTTAAGGATCGGTAATTACCTTTTTATTTATTTTTGATTTAATTAAATCAGTTATTAGCTTTAAAAATTCTCTTAAGATACAGCGATAATCATGATCTTAGAGTTTTTTTTTTTTTTTTTTAAACTCGGATGATCTTAGGCCATCTTTAACCCGGGTCTCTTAAGATGGGGTTCTTAATTTTTTTGTCTTCTTTTTAATTTTTTTGTTTTTTTTTTTACATTTTTCCGGATAAAAGACGTCTCTTATGTCTCTTATTTAAGAGACGGTTCTTAAGTTTTCTTAGTTAAAATTAAGATACGATCTCTTAAAAAATAAGAACTTCTTGTTAAGAGACTTGTATTAATCAGAATCTTGTATCGGGGCGTTCTCGTTCACACGATGGACAGTGACATGTGTCGCATATTATTGGTGGTAAAGTGATATTATTAACGTAGAAATCATGATGATGTTTTGACAATCCTGTCTATGATCTAGAATCGTTTTACTTTTGAATTTTAGTTTGGATCGGTGTTATTCTATACGTATATTGCATAACGCAATATTACATCACATTTTAAACTTTTTAAGAACTCACATTATAAATACTAATATAGTCGTGTATTTATATAGAGGTTATAAATCTACTTATTTTTAGTTGGACTGTTGTTGGCCGAGTACTTGTTAGGTGGGGATAGTCAGTACTGGTGAAGCTTAATTAACTATGCTAGAGTTTAATTGCCCCGAGAAGTGGCATCTACGTGTACTCATGCACATGGCTTTTTGTGTGCAAGTTAAACGATAGTCATGATTGATTACTATTATTTGTGAAAACCAGCATCTATGGACCACGCATATCCTTGTTCTTTTACTATAACCATTCAAATTTTCACAACTTATATCACAAATCAAAACGCGTTTGCATTTAATGTTCTAATGACTAGTATGCATACCATATATCTTTCGTTAAAAAGAAGTTAATACTAAAAAAGTTTTTGAAACAAAGCTTTTGGATATGATATAACTAACACCTAAGTGAAAATTTGTAATTTGTGAAAAAGAATAAGGAAGTTTCGGGGAAGACGAGTGAAGTTCCTTTTGAAGAAGAGTTTTGTCGAGAATGAAAATGACATGAACCGCGTGGGTCCTATCTATTGATTTTGTTACCCTAGTTCCACGTCGTGCTATTATCACATCTTACTACATTTTCTCATTACACGTTTATAATAATCCACAATCTTATTATAAGTATTTGGTATTTTATTGAGATAGAGGGATTAAGGATATGACTGGGGATTTTATCCGTTAAATTTGATTTGATTTGTTATTCGTTTCGATTCGCTCCGTAAAATCCAGATATCCGTAAATCGTCGAAGCAAAGCAAATACTAAAAGTTAATATCCATTATAAACGAATCAAATCACAAATACTAAAAAATTTATAGCCGAATATCCGATCCGATCCTACATTATACAAATAGATGTATATCTATAAATAAATATAGATTTTTATATGTATAATTTATAAAATTATTATTTTAACATATTATTTTATTAATTTTATTTAGAATTTACTTATAAAATTTTTATAAAAACAAAAAATTTCAAAAAAATTGTGTGTTTATAAGAAAATTTGATAAATGTTTTAGAAATTTATGGAACATATAGTTTCATTTATTTTTATTGTTTATATTATATTATATTATGCAAAAATATTTTTTTGAAAACAAATTTTATAGTTTATCTTAATTTACTTATATTAAACAAAGTAGATGAGATATCCGTAAATATTCACAAAATCTCAAAAAAAATTTGGATATCTGTATTTCTTCGAAGCAAAACAAATCGGAAAGTCAGATATTTTTAAAATACAAAGCAAATCACAAATACTAAAAATTATTTTGATATTCGATCCGTGTCCACCTAATTAGGGATGCGTGGAACATGGTTGGATAATTTCAAAAGAGTTAAATTTTACTACAAACATATTAAAGATAATCAGATTGTTAATTGTAAAATTGTTACGGACGATCATTTCACTTTTTTGGAAAACACAGAAACTACACAAGAATAGTAGCTAGTGTTGCCTAGCTCTAGAGAGACTGCTCATAATGAACTCATCATTTCTAATGTGGATTAACTGGCATCATAACTATATATAACTGGATTCGACATAATTAAATATAAAAATAATAACCATTACTCACGAAAAAAAAATAGAACCACAAGGGTTTTAAAACGTTGACATTTCTTACCTTAGGTTATTGTCGACCTTGTACCTTGTGCTTTTTTCATTTATAAATAGTAAAACTGATTTATGCATAATATTTACTCAAATATATTAGAGGGCTCAATTTTGTACGTCGTTGATCTCGTGATGATTCTGATGGGGTATACATTTGCAAGGATTAACTTTGAGACTATTTGGTTTGGATCTGATTTTTTTTTTGTTTTTTTTTTTGGATTTTTGCACAATGGTTTGGACCTGATTTTAATCCCATAAAAAAAGCCTTTTCTTAGTCAGAGCCCAACAAACTAATGGTTCTTAGTAATGTTTTGGAGAATTAAAAAGCCCATTGTCAAAGAAGGCCGTGAATATAGTGAAACGGAGGGTTATTACGAGAACACGTGGAGGCAAGGCTAGCGGTGAAAGCTGACAATGTAGTTACTCCTTGGCAGGAACACACTGACTTCAACAAATAAGTGTAAGAAAATAAACAAAAAGAAAAAAGGAAAATTGAAAACCGGCGGGAAACATAAGGCGGCTGTGATTGCGACCACCTGGGAGACGAAATGTGGAGATCACTCACCCTCTTTGCTCCATGCAGCCGAACATTTGGCTCCCTTTATTGCCCTTTCTTCATCCGTGGTCAATTAGATATTTTCATCTCTCATGCACACCTTTCCCTTTTGTTATGACAGAAATACCCTCGTCTTTTGCGTTTAGGGCATAGCCAACTTCATTTCATTTTGACTCTAAAATAAAATATTTTTTAGTTCCACTCATTTTTTTTTCACTATAGAGCAATAAAATTATATTAGATTCTAACCTCCTTTTTAGTTTATTTTTTTGTTTTAAATTACTTTTAGAAAACTTAATTTTTATACTTCTATTTTTTAGTATGATATTTGTGTTTAATATTATTTTAATTTATTTTAATTTTTGATAATTATATGAAATATGTCAAGAAACAATTATATTGAATCCGTAAAATTATGAAATTAAAGTGGTGGTTTGTTTTATAACAGTTAGAAAATATACGGTTTATATTTTAAATAGGTAATACTAAAAAAAAGTTAGATTATACATATATCATTAGATCATGATTCTGATTTAATAGAATAGATTATCAACTCTAACATAAGATAAAACTGAAATAAAGATTAATTTAGTTATTATTATTTTATCATTTTTAAATAGAATAATAACTGAATATGATTTTTAATTTTATTAACGTGTGTGAAATTTTCTTTCGCACTGTATAGATTTTGTTTAGATTTTTAAGGTTTGACTAAACGTTAGAAAAGAAATTGAGAAAACTTGTGACACATAAGAATGGCTATTTTTTTCATAACGACATTTACCAAAATATTCTCGCTAATTAAGCAAAAAAGAGTGGCTAACTACTCTCCAACTACCACGGTATTTCCGATCTGTAAATAAAATACAACGACTAGGGTATTTACGTAATACTTTGGTTTTCTCTCTCCCTCACTCTACCACGTGACATGATTCTCTCTCTCTTGTGTTTCATTTTCACATATATATATAAACACGGTTTGCATCTACATTTGTGAAAGAGAGAGAGAAAGAGATTCATGAATCTTTTGTTACAGAACAAGAACATGTTTCAGAATAGTTTGGTCTGACTCTTTTGTAACCTTCTCGTTTAAGATTCATCGTACATATTCAAATCTCCATTTCTCTGCCAATACATATTGGTATCTCCGTCTCATTTTTGTGTGTGTTAATCATCAAAGATTTGTTCATCAATTTCGTCTCGTCCGGAGATGGTTTGATTATGATCCACTCGTGCTGATCCGACGGTTCAGAAACGCTGCATTGATCTTCCATCGTTGCTTGCTATAGATCGATTAATCAACACCAATAAATAAGGTAACGCATCTCGAGACTTGTGTTTTTTTTCAATATCTCTTTTGTTTCTTCCGAATTATTCTCGTGAAAATCCGTAAAAACTCCGTAAATCAATGAACAACATACATATTATGCTTCGTCTATTTTATTTTTCAAAAAGATATACGTTTTTATCTATTTTCTTTGTTTTGAAAAAAAAATGGTACTCGAATAAACTAAAACTTTCCAGGTAGTTTTCGCCGTAATTTATAAACATATTAATTTAGTCAAAAAAATTATAAACATATTAATTTAGTCAAAAAATTTATAAACATATTATAACAAGCCAAAAAGTAGATAGAACAATATTTAAAACTAGACAAAATTGATCGATGTTTATTGTAATGAAAAATGATAATACAATGAGCACATCGTACGTGGCGCATGTGGAAGTACATCTGTACTTTGGACCCAGTCCAACTATAAGATTCGAACCCCCACGCAACACATTAGTCACATACGAGAAATATAAGCAAAAGGTTTGTTAGCTGGTTACCTAAAAATAGGTCCATAATAACACACATTCGATTTGTAAATGCCCTAGTTGACTCTGGTCAAACTAATCAAACCGTTTCGCCAGCTAAAAACGTTACATTATGTTAGGAAATAGTCAAGATTTCATACTACATTTGGTTAATGAAAAGACCAAAAATAAAAACTACTAAAAAAGGTTACACAGTTTAATGTTGTTTTTGTCTTTGTCTTGATGATTGCTATAGTTGGAGTTTTGTTCATAAAAGAATGGCGTTTAATGCGGCTATGGCGTCTCCATCTCCAGACGTTTTCAAAGAACATTTCGGCCTCCGTAGATCGTTGTCCGGTCAAGATCTTGTCGTGAAAGGTGGTGGTATACGTAGATCGAGTTCGGACAACCACTTGTGTTGTAACAACAGGATACGTGCTGTGTCGGTACGTCCTGGCCAGGGAATGAAAAGCAGCCGATCTGTAGGAGTGTTCTCGTTTCAAATATCGAGCTCCATTATCCCTAGTCCAATAAAGTCATTGTTATTTGAAACGGACACGTCCCAGGACGAGAAAGATAGTGATGAGCCTGAGGTCGATCCCAATCTTGATGGAGTCAAGAAAGCGAACTGGGTCCAGAGGTTGCTTGAGATAAGGAGACAGTGGAAGAAAGAGACAAGAACAGAGAATGTGAACGGTGATGTTGTGTCCGAACATGAAAACGTTACGTGTGGTTGCGAAGATGGGGAAGGTTGCGTTGCGGATTACGGATCTGAAAGTGGTGACTGGGAACGTGAAACGTTTTCTAAGTTGCTTGTGAAGGGTTTCTTGGTCTGATGCGAAACAGCTTTCTCAGTTAGCTTATTTGTGTAACGTGGCTTACACGATACCTGAGATCAAGGGTGAGGATTTGAAAAGAAACTACGGGTTAAAATTTGTTACATCTTCATTAGAGAAGAAAGCTAAAGCAGCGTTACTTAGAGAGAAACTCGAGCAAGATTCCACACGAGTTCCTGTTATTACATCGTCTGAATCAGAATCCGACAAGCCTCAACAACGATCATCTTCATCTTCTGCTTATAAGATTGCTGCTTCAGCTGCCTCATACATTCACTCGTGCAAAGAGTACGATTCTTCAGACCCTAACAACCCATATAAATCAGCGGCTGCGGCTCAGGCGGCAGCGTCTACGATGACCGCGGTGGTTGCTGCGGGTGAGGAGGAGAAACTAGAAGCGGCAAAGGAGTTGCAGTCGCTACAATCTTCTCCTTGTGAGTGGTTTGTGTGTGACGATCCAAACACATACACTCGCTGCTTTGTAATTCAGGTGAAATGTTCTCAGAGTTTATTAAATACTACAATAAATCCTCTGTTTTTTTCAAATTATGATCTTTGATGTGTTAGCTAATGAAATTTTGTTTGCAGGGTTCTGATTCTTTAGCTTCTTGGAAAGCAAACCTCTTCTTTGAGCCAACTAAATTTGAGGTAAAGAATATGATCTATGTTAGGGATGAACATTTGGTTATTGGTTCATTCATGACAGTCGTTTTGTGCATATCTAAATGAAACATTAGCTTATATCGCCCAAAATATTAGTGTTAATCTCTATATATCATTTAATCTTCTAATTATTAAGAAAAATATAAGTTTAGTAATTGTTTCAAGCCTCAAGAATCTCAGGGCCAGTCCTGCATTTCCGTTTATCAAACCGCTTAGGTTACACTAAAATTGTTTTTGTGTTTATAGATCTTATGATATCAATTTTAATTTTGTAGGATACAGATGTTTTAGTGCACAGAGGAATCTACGAGGCAGCTAAAGGAATATACGAACAGTTCTTACCTGAAATAACAGAACATTTGTCTCTACACGGAGATAGAGCTAAGTTTCAGTTTACAGGTCATTCTCTTGGAGGCAGTCTCTCGTTAATAGTGAATCTGATGCTGCTCAGTAGAGGACTCGTTAGTTCTGAAGCAATGAAACCTGTCGTCACGTTTGGTTCACCGTTTGTGTTTTGTGGTGGTGAGAAGATTCTAGAGGAGCTTGGTCTTGACGAGAGCCATGTTCACTGTGTGATGATGCATAGAGATATTGTCCCACGAGCCTTCTCGTGTAATTATCCTGACCATGTTGCTCTCGTCCTCAAACGTTTGAATGGCTCGTTCCGTACACATCCTTGTCTCAACAAAAATGTAAGTCGTTTATTAGTTTTTTCTTCTTCTGTTTTGCGTTTGCATGTTGGAGTTATAACTTAGAAACACATGAGACTACTACGATGTTTAAGAAATTGCTGATTAGTACCTAGGCATCTTATAGACGATTAGCACCTAGGCACTTTATAAAGGATTAGTATATGGGTTGCTTAGAAAGATTTTGAGAAAAATTAGTCTAAAATTCGTTTTGCTTTGACAAGAGATGGTCGTCCAGACCAATTTATAGAACTTTGACTATATATAAATATTAGCGTTTGTAGAACTTTTTGGCTTATATAAAACATAAAATACATAGGGTAGGGATGTTAACTAGAAGTGTTTGGTAATGTTTTTGTTCTTTGCAGAAACTGTTATATTCACCAATGGGGAAAGTATTTATTCTACAGCCAAGTGAGAGTGTCTCACCGACGCATCCTTGGCTACCGCCGGGAAACGCTCTCTATGTTTTAGACAAGAACAAGGAGGGTTACTCTCCCACGGCGTTGCGTGGGTTTCTAAACCGCCCACACCCGCTCGAAACGTTGAGCCAACGCGCCGCTTATGGCTCAGAAGGTTCGGTATTGAGAGACCATGACTCCAAAAACTACGTCAAAGCAGTGAACGGAATAGTCCGACAGCACACGAAGCTCATCATTAGGAAAGTCAGGAGAGAGAGGAGGAGTGCTGTTTGGCCGGTGCTGACATCAGCAGAACCGAACTCTTCGGTCAGTGACTGGACTTTGACAGCTACTGAGGAGATCATGACACGTGCCTAGTAAAGGGAAATAGACGGCCGATGCCTCGTTAAGTTGTGTATATAATAAATGGAATCTCTTCTGTTTATGCCTTTGTTAACATTTCTTGGGAGACACGAATAGAGTTAATAAAAATGTTGTAAAACCGTAAATATCTTTTTTTGGTTTAAAATTGAGAGCTACAAGTCATCTATAATCGAAAACTTTCTTTGAATACCATGTAAATCAGGTGGCTGGCTTTCAATATGGTTGCATTGTGGATAAATGGTTGGGCAAATGATGAAACTTTAATAGTAAAACTAAATTATATAAGAGAGACTACATAATAATCCCTATGTTTCATTATAAGTGTCACTTTAGGTTTTTGCACACGGATTAAGAAAACAATTAATTTTGCATATTTTCTATATAAAAACACAATTACCTATACACCTAACCATATTTTAACCAATATAAAAATAAACTACAGCATAAAATTAATAAATTTTGTATCGAAAGTCGAAAACGACACTTATTTTGTAACAAAAAAAATTCTCTAAAACGACACTTAATATGAAACGGAGGGAGTATTAAAAAGGAGCACAAATCGGGCAAGAACTACGCAGTTGGAGCCACGTATCGATGCATTCGACGTGGAAGCAGTGTTCGCATCTGAATAAGCACTCAACGGTCTCTTGGCTCTGATAAACAAATAGAACATATGTTGTCATTTCTCCCTGGCAGCTTCATATTTTTTCTACTTTCACTTTCTTGTACGCTCCAACAATCGCATACCTAGCACGACCTCTAGGCGGCTTGCCCATTGATCTTCATATCTGAGTAGAGAGCCACTCGAAATTGAACGTAAATGTGCCACAAGGAGATGAATAAAGAATACCAAGTCTTTAGCTGGTACTTTTGAGTATTTTCTCGGCTTTAAGTTATTTGAATAAATCTTCCTCAGTTATAGGAAGTGGCTAAGCTGTTATCGAGACTTAAAGAAATAGTTGTATGTTTTGTTATTTAAGCAACTATTACGTTTCCTTCATTCAATAAAAAAAACAGAATTTTCAGTTTACAAAGAGTTTCAAATGGTATCAGAACCCTAACAAAAACTGTTGTGAGTTCTAGGTGAGATCGAGAAGTGAGAAAGATGAGTGATAAGGAGTCCTCGTTGAGCATTCCAAAGCTTGATGGAGATTATGAGCATTGGACAATGTTTATCGAGAATTTGTTGAGATTGAAGGAATGGTGAGAGCTTATCGAGACAAGAAGAAGAAGAAGCGGGCGCACGAGAAGGATTTAGCATCATGTGGATGACGGAGAGGGGGAAAAACGGAGTCTCGTTTGCACTTTATGGTACAACTTGTTATCCTTTAAATAAGAGGAGGTGGTCAAGACCCCCCCCCTCAAAAAAAAAGTACTACAAATATGTAGATACAACCAAAATAAAGAAAAAAGAAAAATCCAGTCATGTGTGCGTCAAGGATAAATAGATCTATTTCTCTATGAGAGAATTATCTGGAGTCACTCAACATGAAAGGAGTGTAATATTGGCAAGAGCTCAGAGAACAAAGCTAGCAGATCAAAGGCTCAAGGACCTCAAGGTGAAGAACTATATTTTTGCCTTTATTGACAAAATTGTTCTGAAGACAATAACGAAGAAGGACACCTCAAAGGACATATGGGAGTCACTTAAAACAAAGTACCAAGGCAACAATCGTGTTCAAACCGCTCAACTTCAAAGATTGAGAAGGAATTTTGAAGTGCTAGAGATGAAGGAGGGTGACTTAGTCGCAGACTACCTCTCTAGAGTCATGGTGGTTGCTAATGATATGCAGAACCTTGGAGAGGATATGCCATATGAGAAGGTAGTTGAAAATATACTTAGAACCCTTGTGGAGAAGTTCACATATGTGGTATGTGCAATAGAGGAATCAAAGGACATTAAGGAGCTATCGGTGGAAGAGCTACAAAGTTCTTTACTTGTACATTAGCAGAACTTGAGTAACACACACAAGATAGGAACATTCTCTTAAGATGGAAGGAGGAAAAGGACAAAGTGGTTACTCAGGTTACACAAATGGACGAGGAGGATATTATCAAACCAGATGAAGAGGAAGTTACAGAGGTCGGGGAGGACAAGATAAAGTATCTGCGAGCTTTAACAAAAGCAACATTGAGTGCTTCAAATGCCACAAGATGGGGAATTACAAAAAAAAGTTTCCTAGTTGGGAGAAGACAGCCAACTACGCTGAATTAGAGAAGGATATTCTGCTCATGGCTCAAATAGAGACTGAAGAAAAACAAGTGTGGCACTTAGTTTCTGGTTGTGGTAACCACATGTGTGGAACCAAGGAGTGGTTTTTCGAGTTTAACAACAAGTTCGGATAACAAGTGAAGCTTGGATATGATAGGAGGATGCAAGTTGAGGGAAGATGCAACTTAAGATTAAAGATCAATGGAGCCATTCAAGTTGTAACTGTGGTATATTTTTGTGCCTGGTTTGAAGAATAATTATTGTCTGTCGGTCAGTTGCAGCAGAAGGAATTAAGGATCATTATTGAAGAAGATACTTGCAAGATCTGGCACAAACAACATTAGAGGCTGATCATGAACTCTACAATGACCACAAACATGATGTTTGTCGTAACTGCCACCATCAAAGAGCCTAAAGAAGTGTTGGAGGCAAATCAAATACAAAATGCAATGTAGAGAGTGGATGACACTTGGCACAAGCGCTTTGAACATTTGAATCACAACAGTTTGCTAGCACTAGCAGAGAAGGATATGGTGAAAGGTTTACCAAATATCAACACCAAAGGGACAATATGCGAGGTATGTATGAAGGGAAAGCAGATTAGAAAAAAATACTAAATAAGAGTGTGTGGAGAGAAACAAGACGACTGGAGCTGGTTCACGGTGACATATGTGGGCCTATATCACCAACATCTGAAAGCGGCAAGAGGTACATAACCAATTTCATTGATGAATATAGCCGAAAATGCTGGAATTTCTTTTTAGCAGAAAAACCAGAGGCGCTTAGAACTTTCAAGGAGTTCAAGAATGCTGCTGAAAAGGAGAGTGGAGAACTGCTTATCTGCCTTATAACTGATAGAGGTGGTGAGTACAAATCTAAGGCGTTTCAAGATTACTGTGTGGAGCATGGTACCAAACGATAGTTGACAGTCGCATACACGCCTCAGCAGAACGGCGTGGCAGAGAGAAAGAACAGGAGTATCATGAATATGGTCATGTGCATGTTGTTTGGTATGAAGGTACCACTCATGTATTGGACAGAGACAACACATTGTGATGTTCACATTCTTAATAGAAGTCCAACGAAGATACTAGGAGAAGTAACACCGAGTGAGAGGTGGAGTGAACACAAGTCGTCTGTAGAACATCAATGTGTGTTCGTCTGTGTGGCATATGCACATATACCATATGAGAAGCGTGTGAAGCTAGATGATAAGAATGTGAGATGCGTCATGTTTGGTGTGAGAAAGGAATCAAAAGCTTACATACTTTATGATCCTATTGGAAAGAGGATTATAATAAGAAAATGTGTGAAGTTTAATGAGGGAAACTGTGGAATTGGGAAGAGAAAGTTGATGAGGATTGGTTCGTCGTATGCAGAGAATATGAAGAAGAAGGGGATAAAAATCAAGGTGAAATCTAGATATAAAACTAGTTGCGAACGAAGAGATAGAAGAATACTAAGAATGTTGGTACACAAGAAGGGACAAGAAATGTCTCTGCAACAGAAGAAAAATAAGACACGAGTAGAGCATGAAGAAGCAAATTGTGACCAGTTTGGATGAAGGACTACATAGTGATGAGAGGGGAATGATCATGGAAGATGATGGTGAAGACTAGTTGCTTTGTTCCTATCATAAGATGATCGAGAGAAGTTTAAGGATGCTATCCAACATGAAAAATGGAGGAAATCAATGGAAGCAGAGATCGAATCAATAGAAGAAAACGACACAAGGGAGTTGGTCAATCTACCTGCTAATGCGAAGGTGATAGGTATGAAATGGGTCTTTAAGAAGAATTTGAACGAAAGAGAAGAAGTGGAGAAGTTCAAGGCGAGGCTTGTTTCTAAGGGTTTCCACCAAACCTATGGAGTAGACTTCCATGAAGTCTTCGCACATGTGTCGAAATGAAACACAATAAGGCTGATACTTGGTTTGGCAGCTCAGAGAGGATGAAGTGTATATTAACTAGATGTGAAGAGTGCATTCTTGCATGGTGAGTTGAAGGAAGATGTTTATGTTGATCAGTCTAAGGGATTTGAGTCATAGGAAGACAGTAAGAAAGTCTATGAGTTAAAGAAGGCATTATATGGGTAAGACAAGCTCTTAGGGCCTGGTACAACAAGATTGAAAGTTACTTTATGAAGGAAGGTTTTTTGAAATGCTATTGCGAGCATACGATGTTTCTAAAAACAAAAGGATGAAACTCGTTGATCATCAGCTTGTATGTGGATGATCTCATCTACACCAGCAACTCGGAAAGCATGCTTAAAAACTTCAAAAAATAATTGCAAGAGGAGTTCTCAATGACTGATTTAGGGAAGATGAAGTACTTCCTTGGTGTGGAAGTTATACAAGATGAGGATTGGATCTTAATAAGTCAAAAGAAGTATGCTCTAGATACTCTGAAGAAGTATGGGATGCAAGACTGCAATTCTGTGAAAATCCAATCGTACCATGCAACAAACTTACAAAGGAATGAGCTGGAGAGGCAGTGGATCCAACGTCTTACAAGCAACTTGTGGAGAGCTTAAGGTACTTAACAGCCACTTGTCCTGATATGATATACTTTGTGAATGTGGTCAGCAGGTTTTTGGAGAAACTAAGTGAGGAACATATGATGGCTGTTAAGCGAATTCTGAGATATGTGCAAGGAACTGTATGCTATGGTATTCAGTACCTGCGTGGAAGAGGAGAAAAGCTTGTAGGATATGTGGACATTGATTATGCATGCGATGAGGATGACAAGAAAAGTACATCGGTTTACACTTTCATGCTTGGTGGTGGAGTTGTGTCTTGGAGCTCAAAGAAACAATCTATTGTCACTCTCTCTACTACAGAAGCAGAGTATGTTGCTGCAGCAAATGGAGTTTGTCAAGCAGTGTGGATGAGGAATGTCTTAACTAAAATTGGGTTTGATCAAGTTGTTGTAACTGTCCTTTTTTGTGAAAATAGTTCAGCCATCAAATTATCAAAAAGTCTTGTACTACATGGAAGAAGTAAGCATATACATGTGAGGTTGTACTTCTTAAGAGAGCTCGTGAATGAAGGAATCATTTCAATGGAGTACTGCTCTACACATGAGCAATTATCGGCTATCATCACTAAGCCAGTTAAACTATAACTTTTTGAGAAGTTAAGAGCAGACATGGGGTCAGATTGAAGGAAGAGTAAACTGGAAAGAGACATTCTAGTTTAAGGGAGATATTGATGAATAAAGAAGACAGAGTCTTCAGCTGGTAGTTTGAGTATTTTCTCTGCTTTAAGTTATTTGAATAAATACTCCTTTGTTATGTTATCGAGACTTTAGGAAGTAGTTGTATGTTTTGTTATTTAAGCAACTATTACGTTGCCTTCATTCAATAAAAAAACATAACTTTCAGTTTACAAAGAGTTTAAACATGTAGTTATTCTGAAGAGTAGGTTCATTAGGGAGAGAGAGATCAACTTCTGTATGAGTATAATGAAGTTGTAAAGTCTTGTATTTAAAAACTGAAGGGTGAATAAGGGCAAGCTTATCGGTTGGATCCTCAAAAAGGAACTCTAAATAACAAAATATTGTTAGTTTAATTGATTTTTTTAATAAATTAAATCTATATTTAAATTAAAAGTCTGAACTCATCATACTTTGACAAGTGGAAGCAAAGGTTCATGTATCTTTACGGATCCATAATGATAATTTTTTCATGTTTTCTTTTTAACTGTTATATTTTTGATTTTTCTTTAGTTATTCGATATTTAGAGAGAACCTTGAGTTAGACTTGTTCTAAAACAATTTTAGTTAGATATAGGGAAAATTGTCAAAATGAGACACTCTCAATTTTTATTTGTCATACTAGACTTTTGATTTTTTAGACCACTTTTGGAAAAAAAAAATTTGGACAAACCTCACATTTATAGATTCTTAATCTCCATTAAAGGAGAAAGTGTTCACATAACATGATAATAAAGCCATCCAGGCTAAAGAGACAACCATTGCAATGAAGTAAAGGGAACAATGGATAGAAGCATACAAATCACTTAAACAACTAATGGAGCAGAGATGTCTTCTACTCTCAACGACCAAGCTGCAAAGTGAAAGGAAGCCTTGAGAATTAAAGACCACATTCAGTGATATAATTCCCGAGATTGAAACAACATCAAATGCACAATTAACAATCCTTAAACTGGCTACACACACATAAGCGATTGGAAACCATTTTGGTGAGCCTTTGATTAGAACTTCAATAACTGAAGTATATCTAATCTTAAACGTTTTACTTCCTGAAACTAAATCACTTAAATTAAATGATGAAATTGGAAGGGAAACAAACTCCATAGAGGAGGAAAACAGACAACAAATGTCGACAAGCAAGACTCGAAAATTTAATATGTATGATATAACTCCATCAAGCTGCCACAACTAAGCATAAAGATACATAGATATAACAAAGGCAGAACTGCATAAAGCAGTAAAGAGACTGCATACTGCAACAGTAAATGGTCGCACCAAGGCGAGAGACGGACCACGAGAGAGTCCACAAAAACATTCCAAAGCAGTCAACACAACACTAGTGAATAAGTTCAAAAATATCAGAAATACAACATGGATTGTTAAGAGAGGAAGGAAGTAGGAGGTGGTGATGAGGGTCGAGCAACCAGTACATGAAGCTATAACCAGAGTGACAAGTTGTGGGAGAAAACATACAAAGATTGGGATGGGAAGCAACGAAACTCCGAAAAAGAAACTGTATTCCACTGTAATAAAGCCATTGAAAGACCCCAATCCAAGCACCAGCGAACCAGCCACGGAGACTGAAGTAGAAGAGCTTCTTGGAACGGATGTCAAAGAAAAGATGGAAGGCAAAAGAACTCCAGAGGCATAGCACACTGAAATTTGAGAAAATCTCAGAATTAAATCTGTATTCAGGAATGATTCCAATGCAAAGGACAGTAAGAGGAGATGAGGGGAAGAGAAGGGAAATCTCATGGAGAAGACAGATCTATCCGGTATTGAGACGCCATTGATGAGATATGATTTGCAGAGAGTGGAAGCTTTGACGGGAGAGGAGGATTTGTTGGAAACTCTAACGAGAGATGAGGGTGGATCTGGAGGTTCTAGAGGGCCAGGCTCCGACAACTGACCGAAATCCATGGTGGAGGAGGAGAAGACCAAGGGAGGAAGCCCCTGGCGGCTAAGGTTTCTGACCACTTTTGGAAATTCTTACTCTTTTGTAGTGGAAAAATAGTATTTTAAATTTTAAAAATTTCACAAAATATGAAATCTTTTGGAAACACAAGTAAGACTATTTTTATGTTTTCTTTAAAATAAATTGTGTAACCATCTTTTATTTTATGTCCTTTTTATGCATATAATACTTATTCTGGCAGTCTATTTGGTTTAAAACTCGAATACAAAGTACATTACAATGATCTAACTTGGTTATAAAGCATAAATAAAATTTTCTTATTTATTCAACTCTTCCTAAAAAAAATTCGGTTGCATTATAGCCAAATATCTGTGGTTTACATCAACCTCCAATATGTGTTGTATACTTTACTCTATAGCATAACTTAACTTATTTATGTTTCATAACATGTTCTAGCTATAACATTATGATATGCTTGGATTCCATCGTTTATTCATCGTTCTAATCTACGTAGTTTATGTATTCCACCTAAATCACGAAAAATGAAAGTTTTCATATTTCAGTTATTATTTTTCCTAAATCTACCATAAATCTACTGTAAATCTTGTACAATATTTTTTCTCCACGATCTTTCTCTCTTTTGATCTCTGTTTCTTTTTCTTCTTCATCCATCTCACCATCTCTTCTCTCAATCCAGTCAAATATGGTTCTTATCTATGTTAAATCGGGTGTATGAATGTAAGAATTGTGAAGAAAAAGTGGATAAACACTGAGGAAAAATAACAATTCTCAAAAAACTCTAAATCATCATTGATAGAGGTGAGAAGCTTCGCTAGAGAAAACAAATAAAATGGAAAAAATAGGGTACAAGTACTTAACTTACCTCTCTTTTTTTTATCCATTCTGTTTTTTATTTTTTTTAATATTACATACAATAATTGTTATTTTAATTCAGATTAATTGGTTAATTAAAGGGTATTATGGTATTATCAGGAATCTTTCAAAAGATTATTTATACTTTAATAAGAGATATTAATATTCTAATCTACAATTTCGTCCCGCCATGTTGTAGTATTTGAACTTTTTAGAAGTGTTTTGATTAAATCAAAAGTCAATGACATGATATGTCCTTATTAGATTTTATATGTTTTTTCATTTAATGAGTAGACAATAATCATTTTCCCGGAAACTAAGTCAAAAAGGATTCATTCGATTTAAAGCTTGAGGATGATGATCTCCTAAAAAACACTTGTCATCTTGGATGTGAAGGATAGAGAATGAAATAAGAACTTGGGTTTTGTACCAAATTTTAAGGAACTGAACCATTTGACTTCCAGAGTGATATTGCTTTTGAACTCACGTAACGTATGACTACCACTACAATAAAACACTGTATTTTCCGACAGCTATTCTGACTGAAAAATAGTCTGTCTGTATATACCGATGAAATCACGACGAAATATCGATAAACTACGAATTTGGAAATCTGTCGGAATTACGTCAGTATATACCGACCAAATTCCGACGCCCTTGACGTCGTCGGAAAATTCTGACCAAAATCCCGACGACATATGTAACGGTTGGAATTAAAATATAATAAAACATGATTCGTCGGAAGAGCGTCGGTAAATACCAATGGAATTCCGACAAAATTTTGTCCGTTATTGACAGTCACTTAGTTGTCGGAATTTCATCGGTATTGTCTGACAAAATTCCGACAAATGTTTTTGACTGTTGCATTTTTAAGGTGAGTCGTCGGAATTTTGAAATTTTTGACGGAATTCCGAAGAATTTATGGCCGTTAGAGATTTATATGTTTCGTCGAAATTCCGTCAAGATTCCACTTCTCCAACCTATAAATAAGACTTCCCCTCATTCTCTTCATTCACAACAAATCTCTAAAGCTTAAAAATTATGTTTTCATCTCATTATTTTCGTTCTTGAATGGATAAACCTCATATGGAATTGAATACCAACTTACTTACAGAAGAATATGGAAGGGGTGTTAACGAATTCATGACATTAGCCGAACGACAACTGGAAGCAAAAAAGATAAATTTAGATGTCCTTGTTCTACTTGTAAAAATAATAGAAATATTAAGAAGGGTGGTGTTTGGACTCATTTATATTTAAAAGGGTTTATGTCGGGTTATAAAGTTTGGTATCTTCATGTTGAAACTGATTATGAATATGGTAGTACTAGGGAACCTCAGACTGCGGTTAGATTAGAAGAACCTAGGACGGATTTAGACTATGGTGTAGGTACTCTTGAAATGGTAAATGATGCATATTTAGAGAATTTACCTTCTGTTGAGGAAGATGGATTGGAAGAACCTAATGCAGATGCTAGAAGATTTTTTGATATGTTAGATGCAGGAAAACAACCGTAGTACAATTGATGTAGTGATGGTCATTCAGCATTATCTTCTGCAAGTAGATTTATGGCCATAAAGACGGATTATAATTTGGATGAAGAATGTGTGGATGCGATTGCAGATTTTGTGAAGGGTATTCTACCTGAAGATAATCTTGCACCTAGTTCATACTATGAAGTTCAGAAACTTGTAGCTGGTTTGGGTTTACCGTAACATGTAATAGATGTATGCAGTGATAACTGCATGATATACTAGAGAGCGGATGAGAACAAAGTGAAATACAATTTTTTTAGGAAATCATGTTATCAGAATACGAGTGAAAGAGTTCCAGTGCCCTACAAGAGGATGTGGTATCTGATATTGACGGAAAGGCTAAAGAGGTTGTATCAATCCAAGAGTACAGCCTAACCAATGAGATGGCACGCAGAGCATTCAACAGATGGTCAGATTAGACATCCTTTCGATTTTGTAGCTTGGAAGCATTTCCAGTCAATATATCCAGGATTTGCATATGAAAGTAGAAATGTTTATCTTAGATTATGTACTGATGGTTTCAACCCGTTTGGAAAGGGAGGCAGACAATATTCTTTGTGGCCAATAATTGTGACACCTTAAAATTACCGCCAAACTTGTGCATGCAAAGAGAGTTTTTGTTCCTCTTTATTCTCGTTCCCGGGCCAGAGCATCCCAAAAGATCACTTGATGTGTTTCTTCAGCCATTGATATATGAGTTGCAACAACTTTGGGAGGATGGTGCTCTTACATGCGATGTTTCATGCAAAGAAAACTTTCAGATGCAAGCAATACTTATGTGGACTAGGCCTGGGCGTTCGGGGGCCCCGTCGGTTTCGGTTCGGTTGATTCGGATTTTCAGATTTTCGGTATTATGCTCATAAGTCCCATTCGGTATTTACTAATTAACCGGTCGGGTTCGGTTTGGTTTCTTCCGGGTTCGGTTCGGGTCGGATTGTAACCAATGTTTAAAATCGTCCAAAAAAATATTTTTGAAGCTTCAAAAAATTGACCAAAAATAATTCAAAATGTATAAATTATTCACAAATCTAATTAAAAATTAGTTAAACTATCTTAATTAACTAAAAAAGCTTCAAATAACAAATAAAATAAATATTTTAAATATCCTAAAATATCTAAATCACCTTAAAATATATAAAATAGTAACATATTTAACTAATTTGGATATCTTCGGATCCTACTTTGGATTTTGGTTCGGTTCGGGTTATAACCAAACTCCAAAGTGCTAAGCTCATAGGTCCCGTTCGGATATTTTTGTAAAGTAGTTTGGATACGGTTTCGGTTTTTGCGGTTCGGGTTTAGGTAGATATTTCGGGTTGGGGTAAAAACGCTCAGGCCTAATGTGGACAATAAGTAATTTCCAGCATATGAGATGTTGTCTAGATGGACAACGCATGGGAGGCTATCGTGTCCATATTGCCAAGATACCACATATGCTTTCCAACTAAAACATGGAAGGAAAACGTGTTGGTTTGACTGTCACAGGAGATTTCTACCACATGATCATCCATATCGTAAGAGTAGGAATTTATTTACGAAGAACAACAAGGTATTCGACAGTCCAACTCCAGAAGTTAGTGGCCGTCAGTTGATGGAACAGTTACGAGATTTTGGTGCAGACAGGACCCCAGATGTTGGTGGAAATGTTGCATATTGAGAAGAATTTTTTCGACAATTTGATGAACACGATCCTACATGTCCAAGGTAAAACGAAAGACAATTTTAAAGTCAAGACTGTATTTAGTTGATATTTGTGCTAGTTCAGAACTTCATGTTGAGAGAATGGTAAAGGTCATGTTCTCATATACCGATTGGATGAAGCAGCGAAGGAAGAGTTTTTTGAATGAATTACAAGTAGCGTAAAATTTCCAAATGGTTATGCATCTAACCTGGGTAATTGTGTCGACAAATGTGAAAAAAAATTCATGGCATGAAGAGTCATGATTGTCATGTAATGATGCAGCGTCGTTTTCCTTTTGCCTTCTCGAGATTATTGCCCCGAAATGTTCATGAAGCTATTGCAGGCATAAGTGCTTTTTGCGAGATTTATGCTCAAGATCACTCACTCCAGAAGATATTCGCAATTTGCTTCTTCTTCTTCTTCTTCTTCTTCTTCTTCTTCTTCTTCTTCTTCTTCTTCTTCTTCTTCTTCTTCTTCTTCTTCTTCTTCTTCTTCTTCTTCTTCTTCTTCTTCTTCTTCTTCTTCTTCTTCTTCTTCTTCTTCTTCTTCTTCTTCTTCTTCTTCTTCTTCTTCTTCTTCTTCTTCTTCTTCTTCTTCTTCTTCTTCTTCTTCTTCTTCTTCTTCTTCTTCTTCTTCTTCTCATGCACCATACATTGATCCTACGATTTTGGAGCAGTTGAAGAATAAGGATGAGAGGATTGAACTGGTCGAGTCTATTCTAGCGACACAATCAGCTCAACTTCAGGAGCAGAGGGAAATGATGGCAGCTTACCAGGCTCAGAAGGCGGAAATCAAGAAGAACAATGATCTCCTCATGGATTAGATGAAAAATCTGCATCCATCATTTTTTGTTGTTTTTATTTTTATTTTTAAAACTTATTTTTTATTTTAGAACCTTTTTATTTCTAATATAATATGTGTTTTCAATTTCAAATTTTATTTTATAATTTTTAAAAATTACAAAAATATATAATAAAAAAATATTCAAAAAATACAATTCCGTAAAATTTCGACGAAGTTGAAGTTTGTCAGAAAATTCTGACGGTAGAACTTCGTAGGAAAATTCCGACGGATGAACGTCGTCGGTAAATTCCGATGGATACACGTCGTCAGTAAATTCCGATGAATGTAATTTTTCGAAATATTTCGATGAAATCTTTCGTCGTAATATTCTGATGACGTGCATCCGTCGGAATTTCCCGACTAGGTGCATCTGTCGGAATATACCGGCAACATTTTCATTCGTCGGAATTATTCTACGACGTCTTTCTGACAACGCTTTCCGACAATTTTCATAGTCGAGATTCCGTCGGAAATAAGATCGTCGGTTTCCGTCGGAAACTCCGTCAGAAATGGCGACGAAATTCCGATGGATTTCTAAATTCCGATAAGATGATACCGACGAAAAACACCGTCGGTATTGCACAGTATCCTTGTAGTGTACTCTTGTGGCGATCCGTGCATAGGAGGTTGAATCTTGTGTGGCCACATGACGAAGAGTGCTTGGGGGATATCCAGAAAGGGAAACGAGCGTCAACGTTTCTGCATCCACATGTGGAACTGGAACAACGTTTTGCTTCTGAGGCATGTTGGAGAGGCAAGAAGAAGATGAACATGAAGATGAGAAGGAGGAGTTGTTTTGAGAATGTCATAATGTGGTTTTCCATATATGATAGGAAAGTCAAAGAAGATTAGATATATGTGTGTGTGGGGCACAATAATGGACATCCTAAATTATATTGAAGTGCATATGATTCTCGCTACATATTATCTTTTGTCAACCACGTTTCTAAAGTGGGGATAATGAATTCTAAGTTCAATTAAATTGGAAGGAATTGAAGTTTTCATTAAAAGTAATTCAATTATGTATTTGATTATTTATTTTAAGTGTTTGTGTTAATGAAATAAATATTTACAATTCTTCTTATAAAATACTTTAAACTCTAGTGTTATAGAATATAGTAACTTTTAGCTTATTAAATATTTATATTTATTTTTTATGAATTTCTGTAAAAATAGTATTTTACAGACTTTTATAAGAAGGCTAGATGGTTCACAAACTTTTAAAATAGTAAAAATAGTATTATACAGAATTTTGGGGGGACACAAACTTTTACAAGAATTTTTTTCTTTTTAGAACACAAACTTTAACAAGAGTCAAAACAACATCGTTTATAGGTAGAAGGCTAGATGGTTCAAATAGTGGGTGTTCTGCTTTGCTTATATTTCGGCCATTATTGGACTCAGGAATGATGTTAATTAAAAACTGGTTTCTTTTAGACCGCATGCTCTCTTATGACCAAAACAAAATGATTTGTACATGTACTATAGTGTGATTTCTGTGCTGATAGAAACCTTTCATACAAAGCTTGAAAATAACAAACAAAAAGGGTTATACAACATTTTAAAAGGAGCATAATATGTTACCATGCTATTGGAAAATACGAAACCTAATTATTTACTCTTTTGAGTCAATTAGTACAAACTAGTCACAAAATTCACTTCATGGAGAGATTGTCTCGACAAATCGGGCAAGAACTACCCAACTATAGCCACGCATTGGTGCATTCGACGTGGAAGCAGTGTTCACATCTGATTAAGCACCCAATGGTTTCACTGCTCACATATTCTGATAAACAAATGGGACAAATGTTGTCATTCCCCCCGGAGAGCTTCATATTTTTCTCTACTTTCACTTTCTTGTACAATCCAACAATCGCAGAAGTAGCGCCATTTCTCGGCGGTTTGCGACTCACAAGCCGTGCCACTGATCTTCGTATGACATATACCACACATGTAGCTATTCCAAATAAAATTATCAGTAGCCAGAGGCAGATGATCAACTTCAGTATTAGAAAAATGAAGTTGTTAAGTCATGTGTTCATGAAAAGGAATGGTGAAGGAATCAGTTTGACTTTCATATATACACTGTTTAATGTTACATATATTCATTAGAAAACCGTTCTGACATTCTCGCACGTTGTAGTTAGGCAAGGGCATATATACTGATAACCGAAAACCAAAAACTGAATTGGAATTGAATTGAATCGAATCGAACAAACCGAATCTAAAACAAAGCTCATGTTCACAATTATCCAAACTATTCTTATATTTCAGAGTAAAGAAAAAACAAAATCAAACCAGAACAAAAATCGTATGGATACTCGAATAACTAAAACTAGACTTTGACCAGCGCGCCCGCGCGGGTGTTATTTTTATGAATGTCAAATATTTTAACCAATTTGTTTGATATAACTGTATATATGAATGAAACTTAATATTCGATATCCGTTATCCGATCTGGGATTCCATCCGCTTCAAAAAAACAGATATTCGGGGATCTTGATAGTGATTTTACGGATTCGATTAATCCAAGTACGAATTCGGATAGTAAAATTTAGGTCTGAATATATGGATCTGGATATTAAATATTTAAAATTTAATTATATTTATCTATGTATATTATATATACTTTTATATAAAATAACTAAAATTTTAATTTTAAATTTGAATGCTTTTAAAGTTTTTTAAAATAATAATTTTAAATAGACTAATAGATAGTTAATATTTAGGTTTTTAATTAAAAAACACGTCCAAATATCCACGTGTATTCGGATTTTAGTCCGAATATCCTAACCCCGAATATCCAGATCCGGATAACAATTTTACGAATCCGATGAATGCATATCCGAATCCATATATCCTAAAATACCTCATAAATTTGATATGTCCTAGACATAAATGTGTATATGTATTATATGGTGATTAAAAATTTTAAATTTATAAATTACATAAATTATTCTTATTAGATATATCGTACAAATGAATAATACATTGTATTTGTTTGTATATATAACCATTTATAATAAATATTAGTATGTATTTTAGTTACTAAATTGTTATGGAAAATTACATGATTTTGTTATTTTAAATGAATAAGTTCAAATTATATCGAAAATTATTGACATTATTAGCTTTTTATAGTTCAAATATAGTTGGTTAGCTTATATGAATATGAATAAAAAATAAAATTAATTTAATTCTATATATATATATATATAAACACATATACATTTTTTTATGAAATCTCCAATTTTAATGATAAATGTTGTTAATGTGCTTAGCCCAAATTTTTTTTTTCTTTTTAATAATCAATGTTTAGATGTTTGGATGCAAAGATAATATCAGTGACATTTGTTTTAAATATTAGGTAAAATTAAGGGTTATTTCTTATTTGCACTTCAGTTTTAATAGATTAGATACAATTTATATACCGAAGAATATTGATTACTAGGGGAAACCCGCGCTTCACGCGGGATTTTAATTTTACGTTTTGATTTAAAATTTATTTTTCTCTTTTCTTCTTAGTAAATAATTCTTTAGTCTCACCCATAATATTTTTTCATTATATATTTGCATTCGTTTGTTTCAAGATTTATCTACATTTCATGTAACTTTATGGCATATTTATTTTAAAATTCAAGACATACTTAAATACCAAAATAGCTCAATGCATTTTTTTTTTATTTTTCCTTTTAACAGGTCCATTATGTCTTTGTTTAAATTTTGTGTTTAGTTTTGAAGATCTTGGTGCTATTATGTGTTGATGATTATTATTTTTTTTTTCTTCTTTTTTTTTCGTTGAATTTGTTTGTTGTAAAATGATTCAGTCTCAATTTTGCTCGGTTGACTAAGTTTTCTTAAACGATTATTGTGATTATTTGAATAAGTTTATGTTCTATTTCTATTATGTCGGTGTACATTTTTCTAATTTGTTTGTTTTGCATAAGTTATGATTCGCATAAGTTATGATTTATTTATTTTTTATTTTACATTCAATAATAAGTTACATTAACTTTCATTATTTTGTTATCATCCTTTTTATAATTCATAATTGTTTAACTATTAAAAAAATTCACAAAATTTAAATGTGTTATCTTATTTTCGATATTTGTTCTATTTTAAACTTTAATAGTAAGCAAATTTCTTATAAAAATAGTCATCTGAATTTAACATAGAAATATGGATATTTTCTATTTTATACGTTTATTTCTTGAATTTAGTGACATTTTATTTGTATTTAAAAAAATATTTATATATATACAAAAATTAATAGCTAACGCATTATACTAAACATATTTTAAATAAGTTATTCAACTTGAAAACCTACTAATTTTATTAGTCATAAACATAAATATTTGTTTGAATTTTGTATATGTTATTATATTTAATGTCCAAGTATACCATGTTATCCAAATAAATAATTATGATATGCAAAACAAAATGATATTAATTAATTTTTAGAATATTATTTTTGACATTAAATTTATCTAATATAAAATTCTTGTCACATATTAACAATTTACTATATATTATCATTAATTTGAAATATTTTTATTTTATTTATTAATATTCTGATTTTACTTAAATGTTTTACTTATATATAATGTTAAAAGTATTATTAAGTATAAGTTTGATTAACACATGTAATTACTTTTTCAATGGAAAATTTAAACTTTAACACAAATGGATTAATATAACTAAATTTATTAATACTATTTTTAATAAGTTATGCTGTTTTTTATTTACGATATCAAATGGTAAATGACTATTCGTATTCTTTTCCTTTTATTTATGTTATTTAAATTATAAATTATGTAAAGATTTTAATTTTAATTTTTAACCAATATATATAAAAAATGTTAAAATAATATAACATATATGATGTAGATGATTTTATATATTGTAGATGATTATATCACTTAATGAAACAATATAAATTCTTGTATACTTATTTTAATAAGTTTCGTGGATATCACAATAGGTAAATTGATATCCGATGTCAGTATACCAAGAAGATACGGAGCTGGATACGAATATTTAAATCACGTATCTAGATATCCTAAAATTTGTGATTATCCCATTTGTCCCACCTGTAACCGATGAGGTTTTTTTGCTGTACGTACCTATTTTCTACATATCATGGTTAGAGTTTCTTTGATAAATTCATGAAAATATTTTTTAATGAAACTTGAAGCAGTAAAACAGACAATATACAACCTTTTTTAAGTTTTGTGCTCCAGTGGATGTAATGATTCCTATTATTTTATAATTATTATCGAAAACAAATGTGTATTCATTTTAAATGTGGTGTACCAATGAATGAAATTACCTCAAGCTACAAACACTCATATTTAATGAGGTGGCACTCCCATGAGGGAGGAAACTTATCTTTATAGTAATAGATATTTAGTTTTAAACCGAATTAGCCGAAAATTGAATTATAAATATTTTTATTTGAAATATTTAAAATTATCCAAATTATCCGAAAGAATGAAATTACCTCGATATTTTTTATCCAAAACATTTAATTTATTTGATATTTATCTGAAAGTCTGATTTTATCCAAATTATTCAAAATTATCTGAAACCGAATCATAATCAAATTGCCCCCAAAATTTATTAGATATTTGCCAAATCGAAATGAACAAAGACGAACAAAAATTCATAAATAACCGAACAATTTATATATCTCTAAAACCGAAAAACAAAAAAAAATTAGAAAGTGAATGCCTAGACCAAGTTGTAGTTCTGATTAAATCAAAAGTCTTAGACCAAAAAAAAAAATCAAAAGTCAATAGCTTGATATGTTTTGTTATTTAATGAGTAGATATTAAATTAATAATTATTTCCCAGAAAATAAGTCAACAATGATTTATTGGATCGAAGCTTGTCATTAGGTTTCGTACCAGACATGAAGGAACTGTAGCATTTGATTGCGAGAGTGGTTGTGTTTTTGAATCCACATATTACCAAGACAAGGGATGCGTTTGTAATCAAATGACCAAGACAAGAGTCGTCTGGCAAAGTCGTTGGGGTCGTAGAGGCGAATCCTCTGCTATTTATAGTTGATATCTCGGACGAGAAATGTTTCTGAGTTGGGAAGCTTTAAGGCTGTCTCGTGGTTATCCGTGCATAGAAAGTTGAATCCTGTGTGGCCACAGGTCGAAGATTGCTTGGGGAATAGCCAGAAAGGGAAACGAATGTCGACGTCGATGAACTGGAACAACGTTTTGCTTCTGAGGCAAGAAGATGAGGAGGAGTTGTTTTGAGAATGTCATGATGTGGTTTGGCACTAATAGACTCGTAAGCTCATATAGACAATAGTCAAAGAAGAGTTGATATATGTGTGTGTGCACAATGAACAATTCTTACTACATATATTAAAGGTTGTGTAAACATTTTTGATTATAGTAAAAAGGAAGAGACTTGGCATACCACGAACATTGATCATTGGCGCGTGTGTTTTGTATAGAAAATGTTCAATTATCTCTCAGACTATTTTTGCAAAATACTGTAAGGATGTAAACTATATGATAGAACGCTAATGTAGATTTTCATTTTACTGAAGAGGATATTTGCATACCAGAGATGGTTGTGTGAGTGGGATAAACACATTGTGATCTGGAACTTAGAGTAGCTGCTGGGAGATTCTGATGGAAACTATGTCACCATCAGTTCCTGCCTTCATCGTGTGATACTTCACAATGATTCCTGCAGTTTTTGATATGTATAAGAAATACTTGGTATCTTTTCTTCTTTTGTTGCAAGATGGTTTGATTATGCAGAGTTTATGGACAAGTATATACCTTCGTTTTCTTGTAATCTTGTGTGAACAGCTACTGCGTGAGGTGCGATCACTGCTTTGGGTTGGGAATCATCTGGAGCTCCGGTCCAAGACTTGAGGTTAAAAATACCTGAAAAGGTTTCATTTCATAACAAGGTGTGTAGTAGAGTCAAAGATAAGAGAGTAATTGAGCTTTAAACTTACCTGAGGATGAAGATGCTTTAAGGTGTTTGAGATCGAATATGGCTCCACAAGCTGCATCTGCGTCTTTCTGCAACTTATGAGACGCAATAAGATTGTATTCCCAAGTTCCATTTTTGTATCCTTCATTCAAGAACAGTTCAATGTGCCTAGCATCCAATGTTTGCATTGTTCCTACACAGTTAAACAGAAAACTCTTAAGTTTTAATTTAGTTACTCCAGAGACTAATGTACTACTTTTACCATCACAGGTACTGAGGTCGCATACAGGGCACTGAACAAGCTGTAAATCTGTAAATAAGATTAGCCAAGTTACAAATTTTTCGTTTGTGAACAAGTTCCAGAAGATAATGCTTTCTTACCTGCAATCCAGATACCGCTTTTGATGTCTTTTACAATACATGAACCACTGGATTCCAGCATACGTTCTATGGTTCCTTCCCTTGGAACTTTTAGTGGACAACTCAACCTCTCGGTCAGGAGTGAGACTCGAGAGTCAAGAGTAAAGGCACCAATTCGCATCCAGTCTGCAATCACAGTGTCAAAACCAGAGGCAGTGATCAGCAAACGAAGTAACTTCAAAGTCAAACATGTGGACACTATACAGAGAATACCCATATGGCTTGACATTTATATTAACATGAAGATATGATGAATCGAATTCAGGGACTGACCAATATGCTTTTGCTGCTGATGGAACAAGTAAGAGTGACTCCTCCCATCTGCATTGTCCATCATCCCGTTTCTTAGTTTACCCATTGTTTTGAGACTATACAATCTTATTCATTACTTACCAAAAGCTGAAGCATAGATCTTAATCCAGCTTGAAGAAACTGGATACAGCTTTGGCACCTGAAGATCACGCAAGCATGCAAACTTCCAAATAGCATCCTCCATCACGATCTTGTTAAACCATTTGCTTGTTGCTCCAAGCATCACCAGTGATTTACCATCCAGAAACCTCGTAATGTATGTCCATGCATCTTGCTCAAACCTGATTCCGCAGAGAAAATCGTATGAAAAGACTCAGGAATCTAACGCAGAGACTCAGATGTTCTAACGATCCTGATTCGTAATCGGAGGAGCTATAACAATCGGTTTTCGAATTCAGCAACCACACACACAGTCACGAACAAAATCGATCCGAGATGATCGATTGAGTTCTATAGCCTAGATCCATGGCAAACTCTTCGCGAAGATCAACTGCGTTCATCAAATCGAAACTACGTGTAGATCATCGGGGGAGGAAGAACAATACCATGAGAAGCTGGAACGGTTAGCAGAAGCAGAGCACCGAGGAGATACACATCCATGGATTCCTCTGAGGATCGTCCTCTTCGGAGCCAATCTTCTCTTCTCTCTATCTATCTGAGGAGAGTTCTTCGGTTCGTCGCTCTTCACCGATCGTCTCTTCCCTCTGCCATTGTCGTCTCCCTCGTGAGCTTTCCTCTTCCCTCTAATAGCTCCGGATCTCGTCTGCATCCTCACTCTCTCAGTATCGCACTAGTGTAGTTTGTTAAGCAAACAGAAAAATATAAGATTCAAATATTTGTTTTTAGCTCTGAATCGCTTCGTACTAGTGAGTATATACCCGCGGAGGAGACAGCTAATTTTTGAAAATTTTGAACTTGAATGACGTTTTTGCCACTGTAACAAACTTTTCTAGGACCCCACCTCGCTCACATTTGTATATCAGTTCTGTGTTTCGGATCCGGTTAAGCATCACCCGACTCTAAACCGAAAGGGCAAGCTATATTATTACTAATTTATTACGTGGAAGTCAGTGGTACACCTGCATGAACGAACCATGCAATTTATAAATTGCTAAAGTTAAGCAAAACCAAACCAAACCAAATACAAAATATAATGATTTTCTTACTATGTGTATTTAACCTATGAAATTCGATCAATACCAAAGAATAATAAGAAAAAAAATCCAAATTGCAATCTGGATTAACCCGGTTTAGATAACACGTCTCTCATAAGGGCATTTTTTGAACTCTCTCTCTCTTACACATTACGTATGTATTTTTGATCTTTGCGTTTATATATATATATTTGCTTTCAGGTGACGAAAAAGAGAAGAGAGACGTCAGATGATTTTATCGCACTTCCTTCGCAAAGCAGTTGAGTATCTTACACAAGTCAATAATGGGAGACATCTCAGGTAGGGCTGTCAATTGGGTTTGACAACACTCAAATGAGTGTGTTTAATTGGGTATTTGTTTTTCTGTATCCAAAACACCTACATCCATATTTAACCAAATCATATTTACATTGAAATCCAACTCACTCATGTCCAATTAGACATAATCCAAACTCACCCATTTATAAATTATTTTAATATTATCTCAAATTAATTAAAAATTAATTTATATACACTCAAATTAAAAATTTATACATATAGCAAATAATAATAAATCTTTAAATTCAACTATAAAAAATCAACTATAAAAATTATAGCAAATTTTAAGTTTAACCATAAATCATAATTTCGTTTTTCCACCAAAACCGTAAAGTTTTATTTTCCCGAAAACCATAAAATCATATTTCTCGCCAAAACCATAAAATTTCAGCTAAAACCGTAAAAACATGTTTTTCCATCAAAACCGTAAAATTATGTTTTCTCGCCAAAACCATAAAATTATGTTTTTCCCGCCAAAACCGTAAAATTATGTTTTTCCGCCAAAACCATAAAATTCCAGTTTCCCGCCAAAATCGTAAAATCATATTTTCTAGTCAAAACCGTAAAAATATGTTTTCCCGCCAAAACCATAAAATTTCAGTTTCCCGCCAAAGCCGTAAAATCATATTTTCCCGCCAAAACCGTAGAATTTCGTTTTCACGCCAAAACCATAAAATTACATTTTTCATCCAAACTGTAGAATTTTGTTTTCATGCCAAAACCATAAAATCATATTTTTCGTCAAAACCGTAAAAACATGTTTTCTCGCCAAAACCTTAAAAACATATTCCCGCCAAAACCAAAAAATCATATTTTCCCGTTAAAACTGTAAAATTATGGTTTTTGCCCAATTAGACCATGGACCAATTGGTCTTTTGCCGAATTGGATCTTTTATTAATTGGATGTGTCTATAGCCTACCAAAAATGAATTAGACTAGGTTAGCCCATGGGCAACCCACCCACTTGACACCTCTAATCTCATAGCTTATCCAGTTCATCAACGCCTTTGATCTACTCCGAAGGAAACGACACAATTGTATCTTAGCACAGCCTAAGGACATGCTAATGTCGAAAAATGGTTTCGTTTCTACATGACTTTGGGACACCTTATCAGCTGTCGGACAAGCTCTCTGAACCCTAAAATTTGCTGATGAAAATACTTCTGTTGTGGCTACCAGTAGAAGTACCCCACCAAGTATGGTGTTGTTCGTTTGCTCATCTAGGTGATCCATCTGGGTGAAGATGCAAATCAATGTTCGTTTAGTGCATTAAAAAGCTACATCTAGATGGATCACCCAACTGCATTTTTGAAAACTCACATCAAATTCTCACCTAAATGAGTGTGAGTTTTTATGGTGTATCGGAATGCATCTAGTTTAGTCCAAAATGATAAATGACAAAAATAACATTTTAATACCATAAAACCATATATTATTTTCAAACAAAAATCATAATTTTATAAAATTATATTTTTCTGTCAAAACCGTAAAAACAATTTTTTCACCAAAACTATAAAAACATCTTTTTCGCTAAAACCACAAAATGCACTTTCCCGCTAAAACCGTAAAAACGCATTTTTCGCTAAAACGCACATTCCCGCCAAAATCGTAAAAAGAAAATATTTTCCCGCAAAAGCATACTTTTCCGCTAAAATCACAAAAACACACACTTTCCCGCCAAATTGCAAAAAATACATTTTTCCGCCAAAACCGTAAAAACGCATTTTTTTGCTAAAATATATTTTCCCGCCAAAATTGCAAAAACGGTATTTCTCGCAAAACCCGCAAAAATATACTTTTCTGCCAAAATAACAAAAACGCACTTTCCCGCCAAAATACATTTTCCCGCTAAAACCGTAAAACACACTTTCCCACCAAAGCGTATTTCGTAAAAATGCACTTTCTCGCCGAAACTCATTTTCTCGCCAAACGCATTTCTCACCAAAATGCACTTTCCAGCCAAAACTGAAAAAGCGCTAAATTTGTAAAATCCATTTTTCTGCCAAAACCATAACAAATTTTCCTATCAAAACGCACTTTCCCACTAAAACGCACCTCCTTACTAAAACGTATTTTCCCGCTAAAACCGTAAAACGCATTTTTCTGCTAAAACTGTAAAAATGCATCTTTTGCCAAAACCCTAAAACGTTATGTTACGTTAAAAAGCAAAAAAAAAAAAAGAAATCCGCAAAAACCGTAAATACAGATTTTTTCGTCAAAACGTAAAATGCATTTTGCCGCCAAAACCATAAAAATGTTTATTTTGTCATTTTATTAATAAGTACATCTCGATAGAGATGCAATTTCAAAAATATAAAAACAAACTAACATAGTTGCATTTAGATGCTTCATCGAGATGCATAAACAAAATACGGAAACGAACAACATCTAAGTGAACCATCTGGATAAAACATCTAGATGTACATCTGAAAGCACCATTCAGATGTACATACGAACGGAACCTGTGTCTTATTTGTTCGGAGACTACGGTAATCTGACGTTCAACTCATTACGTCTATATTGTAATGCATTTAAGATGGCGGATGTCCTTTGCTGCACTGCACGGAAGTGAGTGATCCCTTTAAACTCACTCTCTTACTTACTTAGATGTCTTGATCTGTGTTATCTTTTCAGCAACTGAAGAGGACAGACGCACGAAGATTTTTGTGGACTTTATCTGCCACATCTTGAAAAGGTATCATGATGTGCCCTGAATCAGCAGCATAAACAAATCAAGAAAGTTTGGCTTTTGGGCTTGAGTTTTAAACGAGATGGGCTTGACGATTTATGAAAATATGTTTATGACCATGTTTCAGCCCAAAGAAAGAAAGGCCCAACTAGAAACGAGAAGGTATGGTCAAATAATATATCAATCTGACGGCAATGCAGAGCCCGTCGACCATGCAAAAGGACGAGATCAGTCGAAGAGTTAAACTTATTTTATTTCATTGATCAAATGGCATTTATATAATAGGCAAAGAATACAAAAGGTTTAGTCAACATCTAAAAACTTGAAAACTCATAAATATTAAAACTTGACCAAAGAACAAAGACCAAAGACTTTTGACCGAAAATGGGAATTTGTGGTCGCAAAACTCTTCGACTGATCTCGTCCTTTTGCATGGTCGACGGGCTCTGCATTGCCGTCAGATTGATATATTATTTGACCATACCTTCTCGTTTCTAGTTGGGCCTTTCTTTCTTTGGGCTGAAACATGGTCATAAACATATTTTCATAAATCGTCAAGCCCATCTCGTTTAAAACTCAAGCCCAAAAGCCAAACTTTCTTGATTTGTTTATGCTGCTGATTCAGGGCACATCATTCCCTCCTTGTCTGGCTCGACCGTGGGTCTTCGAATGTCGAGTTGGTCGGGAAAGACGAGCTCTGGTACGTTCAGTTCGGTCTCCTGGTCGTGGCTCCAGCCGAAGCTTCATTCCGGACGTACGCGGGTCAATACGGTGGACAGAACATGCGGCTCGGTCGGTGTGATCAGCACGACCTGGTGGAGAAACCTTGGTTGGGTCGAGCTGGTTGACAAAATCACCACTTTGGCCCGTGTCCTTGAACCAAAAAGGACGGTGCTCGATTTTGGTTCTATCATATCAGATACGCTACTTAGTTCTGTCGAAGCAGTATGGCTTTGGTCAAGCCTATCTCTCGCAGGGGTGCCCTATTAGTGACGAAGATGCGCTTATTACTGGCAAAGCGGATGTTATTAGTGACACAGAGGTTGTTAGCTTCGAGTGATTCTGAGTATGACGAACAGGTATAACCCACATGTTTGCCATCTCTAATTCGAACACTGCCCCCGCTTCCCTCTGTGATACGACATGACAAAATTGTTAACAAAAATCCAACAAGGATTGCAGAAGCATGATCCTTGTCTGACCATCCACACTGTGGTGGCTTCTGGTGATCCCAACACTTTAGCGATCAACGATACATATGCTGAAGCGAGGTATCAGATTCTAGAGAAGGATGAGCGTGTTAAAACTTTCAAAGTTTGATCAAGAGAAGTAACCTGCGACACTTGTCGTAAAAAAATTCCACCTTGCAACCATGACGAATGTTCATACGATTTTAGCCAGGGAGATGATTTCAATCCTGCTTATCTTCTCCTCATATCTGCCTGCAGATGAGAATCTGGACACTTATATGAGTTTCATGTCCAATCGTGGATATAAGGTTTTGCTCTCATCCCCACATGTCAACACTTCCCTTGCACAACATTCAAAATATTTTCGGTTGTGGCAGAAATTGATCCTAGGACATGGGCTTTCGACAGAGCAAGTGAACATTGAAACTCATGTGGACTCTATGTAGTTATCTTTTGAGTTTTCTTTTATGCTTTGATTTGAAACTTCATATGTGAAACTCCCTTTAGTTTAAATAAAGATTTCTAAATATTCAATTTATTCTTTATCCTTTTACTTTCGGTTTGTTCTTTAGTTTACGATTTATCAGCAGTTGGAAAGCGCAAGAGCAGAGAGGATGCTGATTCTCATTACTAATGATTTGTGCTTTTTAAAAAAAAACATTTGTGCTCTATTTTGTTTAAATGATTTGATGTTTTTGGTTCTCTGTCCTGTTTCAACTCCAAACTGATTAATTTCATAAGTGTTTTTAGTCCAAGTTATGAGCTAATGATATATGTATATTCTGCCTATCCTCTGGCCATACATATTCACCTAAAGCATATGCAATTTTTACAGTTCAAGAACCCGCCTAACCATTTACTTCTTTCCTTACTTTTCCCAGGTCTAACAGTCCCGTCACTTGCTTCTACAACAATCTTTGGCTGCCTTGAGGTAATTTCAGATGAACAAGTGACTGAGATTGTTCTCAGAGAGCATACTCTTGATGATTCTTGAAGAGAGTTCTTCTCTTCCTCTTTCACAAGGGACACAGACTGATGATTCCTGAAGAGGGCTCTGTTCTTCCTTTCCATCTCGCTATGACTTTCTCTGGCGGATCACACACACTAATCTGAATGATAAGAGGAATGGATACAAAAGAGATTTGATAAGCTTATATATACATTAGACATGAATTTCATAAGCCAGTTCAGTCTAATGCAAGTATGGCTCATTATGGTGCAAATATAATTGTAGTAGATAACTCAGTTTTAAATATTGATACATGAAACTTGTAATAAACTATTTAAGAGAGAGATGAACAACCCAAGTCTTTAGTAGATATCACAGACAAAGCCTCTAATTACAGACACATCCAAGAACCATGGTTACAGACAGAGACGCAGCGCCAAATAGTTAGGAGTTTCAAAAATTAATTTATTAAGACAAGTTTGGGATACAAGCTCCTCCTCCTCCTCCTCCAGCTTCACCACTTTGCTGCTGTTCTTTCCATATTCTTCCAGTGACTCGCAGTTTCAGCTCTTTCCTGTCTCCACCCGAGAAGAAGAGAGCCATGTTCCTCTGTATAATCAGTCCATCATGGCTGTCTCTAACTTTCCTGTGACTATCTCTTACGCTTCTCGGTGTTCCTTCCCAAATCAGCTTCCGACCATAACCTCCCACCTCTAAACTGTAATTGTAGTTCCGAGCTTCTGTCTCGTCCCCCATGAAACGCAGGAACGCCATGTAGACTGGAGCCATTCCGAGCTGAAATGCCTCAAAGTGAAGACAAAAGTATTCACCAAAGCAGTGAAAGACCTGAAACAGGAAACTTTGATAAGCATATAAAAAGATAGCTATGAAGTATGTATCATATGTAGTCTTACCGTTAACATCCACGTGGCGTTTTCGACTTCACGAGGATTAGACTTGACGTAACGATGGTTGAAAGTACACCCAGAATGCATATCCACCTTGTGATCATCCCTCAGATGAGCAACTAAGAAAGGGATATCACCCATAACAGAACACTCCGAACCAGCGTACGGACAGTTATAAGGTCTAAAGTCACATACAGTCTCGTGTTTGAGCTTACTGTAATAAGGAAATATCTCAGGACAGCCAAGTGACATGTACTTGCACGGAAGCTCAAGAGACTCCGCTACTTTTTCAAGTGCCAAACAACGGATATCACCGAGCTCTTGTCTACAAGTAGGGCATCGATTGTGAACCCTAATTTTACAAGTTGAACATAAAGTATGTCCATTGTGACACTGCAAGAGAATCAAAAAGCTTATATGTTTTCAGAACCCTAAAACCAATCTACAGAGGGGCAAATTCAGACAGCAAGAGACTGAAACAGAGTATCAGACCATAGTGTTAACTGTTTTGTCCGAAAATTTCTCTAAAAGAGACAATCAAAAAGCTAATAGTGGCAATGTTTCTCAAGATAGCACACAAAAGCCCTATAAACCAATCAAGAAAGCAAAGATCTGGGCAAGAAGAGATTGAAACAGACCTGATGAATAGGAGGGTACATGGAATTGGTGCAGACAGGACATTCTAGAAGCTCATGAACACTGGTGGTTGTCGGAAGAAGACCAGAAGCAGTATTCGTGTTACTGTTGTTATTAATACTATGATGCTTGTGAATCGATGCGTAGGAATGGCGATCTTGATGGATCTCTTCGTCGTCTGTTACATCAATGGTTGAAGTGCAGTCCATGCTATCAAAATCCATCGAAAGGTGAAACCTTTATGAATCTTCGATCGAGAGGAAGATTGAATTCGATTTTGAGATGGATTGAATAGAAACAGGTCAATCCTCGTGAAGTGTTAAAAGAGAGATGCTTTTCTTCATGGATTCCAGAGAGAGAGAGAGAGAGAGTTGCCGTAAAATGAAGCGGCAATAGAATCGGACGGTCAGGAAGGCGACTGTTACTATAGACAGAATGTTATTGGAGAAATTGAGTTTATAAGAGAGAGATTCAGAAGAATTTTACAAGATAGGATGATAATTATTTAATAATAATACTCCTTCAGTTTCAAATTATATGACATTTTAGGAGATTTATATTGTTTCAAAATATATGATGTTTTGAGATTTTAAGGTCACTTTTGAAGTTTAAGATTAGATTTAACTTTATTGAAAATTTTCAACCAATAAAATTTTACAGTATTTTTTGTAATTGGTTGAATAGTTTTAAAATTATATTTTAAAAGTAATTTCTAGATAAATGTGAATTTTTTAATTTTCGTGTATTAAGCCAAAACATAATCATTTTTATAAATGATTTCTTCATTTTGCAATTAACTGTGAAAATAATGTTTATTAATAATTATTGCTAATAAAGGGGCCATTGTCCAGTAAAGATGGGCCTAAACATGTACATGCTGCACATGATGCCTTTTTCGATGTCTACTTATGATAATCTAATGAGTAATGAGTTTTTCAGCTTACATCCAAACAATTTCTATTAGTCTATACAGAAATTTTCTTTAAATACTAGAAAAAATCATAAGAATTGCATAATATCATTAAAATAATAATTTTTTTCTTGTGAATAATCAGTGAATTAAAATTAGAAAATTAGGAAAAAAAAATAGTTGAGATAAACAATCGTATTAGAGTTTCTTTGGATGATAAATTATAGCTTTTTAAATCCGTAAAATTCAAAACTATCTAAAATATAACTTTTAAAAACTTTTTGTTAATAGACTAATATATTAAAATTAATAATTTATGATATTTTAATTGTCAAAACTTAAACTAGTGTCAATTAATCCTTAAATAAATAAACTATAAATCTCGTGAAACATTATTTTTTACTTTTAAAAATTGATCAATTTAAATAACTTTTAGACGTTAAGAATATAAAATGATAAATGAGCAATGAAATATCGCTTGGGTTGAAAGCCACTTAAAAGATGAATGATAATGTAAAAGAACATTTACTCTTTTTCATCTAAGCAAACTTACAATTTCTTTAGAGGATGAATGAAATTATTCCACAAATCACTGGTCTCATGATAGCAAAAGACACCAACACGTAAAAGAAAAGGCAAACAACAACGATCCAGCTTTCATGTTCATCATTACTTTTTTAATAGAACGGATGGAGAAGTTATTTCTCTACGAAAACTATTATACTTCCGAACTATAACGTTGTTCTATATATTTCCGAAACAAAGTTTCAGATTTAATTTCCTATAACTTTCAAATTTAAAATCTGAAAACCCATAAATTATATTTAATTATTTTATTGTTTTTAAATTAAAATTAAATTATAAATAATTTTAAATTGATACTTAACTAAATTAAAATCCAAATTAGATCTAATCAAATATAATTTGGATCATTTTCATTCATAATTTTTCTTATAGATTTAATTCGGGATTTAAGTTTAGTTAAATGCTGACATAAAATGATTCATCATTTAGTATTAAAACATTAAATGAATTATAATTACGATTTATGAGTTTTTAGATTTCAAAATTTAAATTGTGAAGATATAAATTTCAAACTATTATTTTAGAGATATATAAAATGAAGTCATAGTTCAAAAAATAGTTGATATTATATGGTAGTTCTCCCAGAAAAATAGTTGGTCGACCCAATAAAACATGTCATAGTACAATTCTCTTTCATGTTGGGATGGGATTTGGTCTGAGAAAAGATAAAGCTTCACAGAATCTGAGATTTGACTTAACAACTGTTTCTACATGAGTTTGGTTTCAGTTAATTGAGATCAATCACTACAGGATATGATTATGCATCCAATAGTCATTAGCTTTTGAAACATTTACATATAGGGTCACATTATATGTTTATAATTACATCATAAGACACTTCTTACTACCAACACACTTTTCTCTCTCCTTCCTCTTCTTTTAACACTTCTTTTTTTTCTTTCTCCCAACATACAAAAATCCCTTGGTACATTTTTTCTATTATTTTAATTAAAACATAACTAAAAATTAAATAAAATACAAGACATAATTTATTTTATTTTTTCTTTCGTTATTGTTTAAAAGACAATCATTACCCTTTTTTCTCTTCCTCTTCCTAATATTGTTTTTCATGTAAAACAAATTCAGTTGAAAATAAATGATGATGAAAAAGATGATAACAATGAAATTAATATTTTGTGGTTTTTAGTCAGGCTTCCGGTATAACCTGTAGAAGATGCAGATGAACAACGAGATGAGGATGGAGATAACGACAATGATGATGGGGAAGACGGTAACGGGATGAATACATAGACGATGCTGGCGAGGATGAAGAGGGTGAAGATGAGGTAGGATTCTTAGTTAATTGATTTGTTTGGAATCCTCGGCTTTAACGTTTGTAATCCCTTGATCATCGCCACCATAGATTTAAGTGTCGTTTTGGTGATGGGTAACTTCGATGAACTATGTTGTGCTCGAGTATCCAAACTCTTTCAATCATCACCTGGCGCATAAAGCAAAAGAAGACTGCTTTAACCCATTAACATCAAAACAAAGCATCTTCCGTTAACTAAAAAAGCTTGGGAAAACACAAATGATTCCCTTTCGCTTACTTTTTTTTCGTTTTCCTCTTCCTAGATTTTTTTTTATATCTTCTTCTTTTTTATATGTAGATATGTGTCTGACGATGTTAAAAATAAACTTTATTGTGAATGGTTTGTTGTAATGTTTTCTAGGTAACTCATCTCTTATGTGTTCTACGACTTCTTTTTGTTACATTGAGAATTAACGGATTTTATAATATTTTCTAAATTTCGTTACCATTTTGTAAACTTTTAAAAATGTTCGCTTCATATGATGTACATGTGTACACTGCTTTTACATGTACATGTTTACACCTACTTATATGATGTACATGTGTACAACTATTCACAACTAAGTTTCTTTTCTTATAACCAATCAATTTTTTACACAATACACAACTGAATACGAGATTTAGATGTCAAATAATAAAAGAATTTAGATAATGAACAACCCAATAAAGCTTCAAAACAACCTTATAAAGATAAAGTAAACAGCACATATGATATCAAGATCTACACAAATCCCCATTCACAAACATAAAAACTCCATTCAGTCACGTAATCTATGTATCGTCGTTCTAATCCATACAAAGACAATTTTCCCTCATGTCTTGTACATGTGTACACCGACATTATTTACACATCCACAAGGTCACCCAATATACATGTATACACATATATGATATACATAGACAGATGCAAATGAAATACAAAATTTGTTTACCTAATCTACAATTTCTCACAATTTGTGTACTTTAGATTTGAAAGACAAAGTTTTTTTTTTTTTTGGGGGGGAGGGAGGAGGAGGGGGAAAGAGAGAGAGAGAGAAAGGGGAGAGATGTGGATTTAAGACTTTCTTTTAAAAATAAATAAATAAATAAATATTTAAAATTTAAAATATTTTTTTTTAAATAGTTTCAAAAAAATTATGAAAAAATATTTAAAATTTTGAAAAATAAAATAAGTTTTGAATTCAAAAACGTATTGGTCAAAAATAATAAAAACAAAAATATTATTTATTTTTACTTTTTATTATTTAATATTTATTTAAATAGTTATGTATATTTAAATATTTATAAATTAAGAGTAGAAGAATCTTTTACCTCTTTAATAAAATTTATTTGAGTCATTTTCATTTTTGTGAGTTATTTTTGTGAAAAACCTTTTTTAGAACCATTTGAGAAAATTAGTTTTTTGTTTGTTTGTGTGGTTCAGTTTAATAAAATAAATTTTTAAAAGAAAATTATTTTGAATTTTTAATATCATAAATCCATGTAACATAAAAAAAAATAACAAGAAAGATGTATTTGGTTGGAGGGTAATGGTGTCTTTCACCATAAAAAAACTACCTTGGTAGTTGAAAGTGACTTATGTTGTAATTAAAACTCATAAAGTGTCTTATGGTGTAAAACACTCTTAGCTTTTTTACTCCTATTTGCATTAAAGAATCAAATTTAAGGCCTTTCAATATCAAAGAATGACTACTAACTAGAAACATTTAAGGTTAATGTGTTGTCACTGGTTAGCTGATGATTTATGGGCCTATGTGTCTGTTATTGGACTTTTATTTTGTTATGCGTATGACAATATATTAGCCCACCGGACTTTTCATAAATAAAATAATACTAACACTTACGAAATAGTTAAGTGTAAATATTTGAGTGATTGAGACATACTTTCGTATTTGTCTGATATGTCACGTGCACATATGACATAGATTCGTGGACTTCGAGTCATTTTCTGATATCTAGCAAGACATTTGTCCTCGAATAACTCGGAAATGCAAATTGTCATCATGTTAGGGAAAGTGTTAGTCTATTTTATTAGTATTTGAACAACATTTTCGATTTTTTCTTTCTTTGAAAGAAACATTTTCGATGTATATGAACATTTAAAGCTGTTTTATACCCAATAATAACGGTTGAACTATAAATGAAATTAAAAACTAACATTTACACTTTCAAACAACGTCAACGACATATAAATGTAACTTTTATAATATCATGGTTATTATAATTTTTTTATAAAAATGGTTATTGCATTTTTTCTTATAAGAGAGATGCCATGCTGGCAAGATGTTTTATTTTCTACGGCATCACTTTATCTTTAAAATTCGACTATTTATCTAATAGTATATTAGTGCCTTTTTAGGTTGACAAACAAAAAAAAAATGACTTTGTAGAAACGCAAGAATCAAAATTGCTCATCACATCTCCACTAAAAGCGCAAGTGATTGAGAAAGAGGAGATGTTTGCGGAGGAAACAGCGGGAAAGAAAATGAGTATAAAACTGGTGGCTCGTTCGGTGGCTGCATTATTCTCACCATATGGGTCCATGTGCCGCACTTTGTCTCTGTATCCTCATCGAGGATGTTGTTTTTTTTAATTGACATTTCAACTTGGATTACTAGTCATTAGGGTTGAGTATATTATTCGTCAAATTTAATTTCATTCGTTATTTATTTTGATTTGATCCACAAAATTTATATATATATATATATATATATATATATATATAAAATATTAAAATAAAACAAATATTAAAAATTAATATATATCAAAAACTAATCAAATCACATATACTAAAAATTTAAGTGTTGGATATTCATTCTGACATATATATAAATACATATATTTATGATTAAATGTAGAATTTTAAATATACAAGTTGGAATCATTGTTATTTTAATACAAAATTTAATAACTTTCATTCAAAACTTTTTATAAAATATTAATCAATAAATAAAACTAAAATCTTTAGAAATTTATGTTAAGTTTTCTATATTTTCTTATATTAAACAAATCATATGGGATATCTACAAATATTTACAAATTTTTCGAGAATATCATATTTCCTGTAATAAAAAAATAAAAAAATTAGATATTTGTAAAACAAATCAAAAATACCATTTTTTATTTTTTGCTAATACTCCTCCACGCTCAACCCTACTAGTCATTAATTGATTTGTTACTTACTGAGGAAATTATTTTGCTCCTCTCCAAATTATTGATTCCTTCTTAATACACAAAAAACCAAGAACTGTCCCAACTCTATACTCTCTCTCTCTCTCACACTCACATGGAGAGAAAACAAAAAGTGTATGTCCACCCCATATCCAGATGCACCGAACCATACTTTTCGAACAATAATGGATATAAGGATGAATTACGCACAAATAAAATAAAGATAAAGATAGCTAGTTATCCAAATAAGTTTTGTCTAATGGTAATGCAATATTGTGAAGTAGATTCATGGAATTTAATTTTGAAAGTATTTGGTAGTAATAAACCTAGTGGTCTATATGAAATTATATAAGTTATATATGTATTAAAAATTCCGAGTGAGCTAGTCTCGTGGTTGACATAACTGAGCTAGACTTGTAAAGATAGTGCAAATAACTTTCACAAGAGTAATGCATATTTGGATGAAAAACCAAGTGCTATACAGGTGGAGAATTGCAAAAAGATCTACTCCATTAATCTACAATATAGCGAATAATTTCACTTGATATTTATAAAGAAAAACTCGATAGTGCCTTACCAATAATTTCACTTTTTATTAAAAACATTCAAAGAAAAACAATGCATTTAAGATTCACTTCTCTTTGACTTGAGCGTTAAGAATTAGTACAATCTTAACCGTACTATATAGAAATAAAAATCTCCATCTCGGGATCTTCATTAACAATTGAGTTAATAGCTAATGAGTAGTGTATGATAAATCGCTGATGATGACAATAATGTAGATAAAGTGCTTTCTCAACCATAAAGAGTGGTAGTAAAATCAATCAACTCAAACTCAAAACCTAACACGCGCGAGATAAAAACCCGACACGTGACCCGCTTAAGTCATAAGCGACCCGGAAACCTTGTTGCTGTATGTTCCCAATTATCGACAAGCTCCCCATTGTTCCGGCGAACGCGAAACAGAACCGTCCTTCAGTGTTCACCGGAATCAGATAGTTACTCGCCGGAAGCGAAACCTCTCCTCCGCTGAAATGAAACACCACCGTCGGGACTTTCACCGTCGTCATTCCGGAGAGATCAAAACACGTGTCGAACAGAGAGTACGACGGAGCACGTTTCAGCTTTTTCGCACCGAGACGAAACGCGTCTCTAAGCGCCACGTAAGCCTGTTGAGTCAGCCGAGTAACCGAAGTACCGGAATCGATGATAACTCCGCCGTTTCCGGTGGCGTCAAGCTTAAACTGCGACTCCGAAACGCCGCGAACGCGCGAACCACCAACGCTGATTCCAAGAAGCTGCAAGTAATAGAACGTGTCGAGCTTCGGGTTCGTTAGCAACGGCGTGAAGACGGAGGTTTTCGGGACGGCGTCGTTTCCGAAGACGATGGTTGACGGCGGTTTAGAAGCAGAACCGGAACTCGTCCGGTCTACCAAACAGTAAGAGAATTTTCCGTTATAACGGTTTTTCGTCTGCGACGGGAACGATAATCCTCCACGGCCCAGGCCCAATAACCCAGCCGCACCCACGAACAATCCTTCGTTATCGTGACCGCATCCTACCGCCACGTGATCAACACGTGCGCCGTGAAACGTCAGCGTTTCGGTGGAGAAATCTCCTACCGTGAACGACCCGTCACCGTACGAGACTTGATAGAGACAACTCTTGCTGCGTTGTCTGACACATTCCGACGAGTCGTCTAGTCTCCGACAAAGACGAGAACCACATGGGACGGTGGCATATGTTTTAGATTTAGACGGGTCGAAGATGGTGTCGGATTGGTTGTAACATACTTTGCAAGGAGAGCATTGTAGCCAAACGACGTCGCTTCCCGTGTCGAGGACCATGTACATGTTAGTCGCCGGAGTTCCAACGCCTAGCCTCATGAAATACTCTCCACTTCCTTGTGAGAGACCGGAGATAACAGCGCCGCTAAACCCACCGGCCGAGCGTGGAGTTCTTCTCGTAACATTCCGGCGAGAAGATACGGCGGCGAGGCTGGTCAAGGAGTCGACCCGGATAGAGTCTCTTTTGAGACGGAGGTTGAAGAGGTCCACCGGAGAAGCGTCGGAGAAGGAAGAGAGAGAATCGATGTGTGATAGATGGAGGGAGAGTGAAGTTGTGGATTCGGATACAGTGGTCAAGGATTCGGATTCGGGAGATGAGAGGATTGGAGAAGAAGGGAGAGTGTTGACGACGAGTGTGTTGTAGTGGGAGGAGGAAGAGGCGGAGGAGAGTGAGAGGAAGAGAACAGTGACGGAGAAGATGAGGGTGTTTTGGACTTTTCCTCCCATCGGAAACAAATTTTAACTATTGTCACAAGGATCTGTATAGAGTTTAGGTTGTCTACTCCAAAGCATATAAAGGCAAAGGAAGCTCGTGTGTGAAAGCTTACTTTACTTTAATTATGGACCGACTTTATTTTTTATTTTTATACATATAGTAAAATCATCAATACGAAATTATTGACTTTATTCCCACATTTCCACCTAACAAACTCCATTAATAAAATAAAAAAATCAAATTGAGATAAAATTAATTTAGTTGTATGGCATTGGACTTTCAATCCCGTGACCATGAGTCCAAGTGTGAGTAGATCCTTATCTGCTTATTGAGAATCAAGCCCATGTTTATTACCATATATGGGCTTCATAGCCCAACAAAGTTTTCTTCTTTTCTTCGTAATTTTGGTACATTTTTATTGAGAACCAAGCCCATGTTTATTGCCATAGATGTGTTTTCACAGCCCAACCAAAATGTATTGAGGGCTCTAAAAAATATTTGAATTAAAGCATTTCAATGATTCAATATGAAAAGATGAGAAATGTTAGCTCGTCCCAAAAGCTTCTTGTGGCCCATTGATAGGAATTTGGAGAAGGGGACAAAACAAACAGTTTCACCGTTCAGAATTTATGGTTACTAGTAGATTATGAATACCATAACTCTGACTTCTTTCAGGATAAAAATATCATAATTGGGTATATATGTGTGTTATGATCAGTTTTGCAGACGATTGTTTTCTAAAAGAACTAATAGAATATTAGTTAACTAAGAAAAAAGTGGAGTAGGAGGAGTAGGTGCTAGCATTTCAATTTCAAATTATAACTAAAATGTTGCAATGTTTTCTTTTTAATGAACTCCTCAGAAATGGAAATAGAAGAACAGCTAGGAATGGGGAAGGCCTTTGTCTACTAATCTAATCTACTCTATGAATTAATTACCCATAATTAAGTCATCTCTCAATAATTTCTATTTCTTGAGTCACTAGCCTATAAAACTCATCCTCACTTGGTCCCCTACCCTCTCTCAATAATTGTCACCCTTTTTACATTAATACTTGTATGTGAATATTTTAACATTGCATTTTAAGATTATTACCTGGAATTTCCTATTAAAAACTATCATCTATACTATTAAAAGAGAAGTCACAACTTCCTTTCATGTGTGATATTTTAAAAAGTGGACCTTCCCTAGAAAGTTGTTTACACTTTCTTTTATATTTTCATAATAAAATCCAAACAAGAAATCTTTAATCTTTTTTTTTAATCAGTATAATTTTAAGAATATTTGGAGCATCCTTTACAAAGTTAGTTCAATAACTATAACGTATTTAATACATATAATTATTATAAGGCATACGTACCTATGGCTTACATCCTATTTATCTCTCAGATATATTTTTTCTTCATCTCTCAAAAATATGGTTTTCCAAAATTATAAACTTGAGATCCTTTCTATTTTAATGATTTTGCTTCATGTAAATATCGGCAAACTGATCACAACCATCACAGATACAATAACACTGCAACAATGATAAAATAATTTTGAACTGATAACGTGTACGTACAAGATATAAGTAGTTTTTAAGAGTTCTTAATATTGAATTTTAAATTATAAAAATAAAAAAATACCCGTGCGGATGCACGGGTCAAGCTCTAGTTTTAGTTATATGCTAAGACAAAATATATGTTAGATCATCCAAACATTTATTCTTTGATTGCTAGCACCTATAATTCCAGAAACATTTAGACAATTGAGTTAAGACTTATCCAGAACCAGAAGGTTTTGCAGGGACAAGTAATGGGGAGGAAAAGAGATTGAGGCCCATATTCAGAGAGCCAGAGAGAGAGAGAGAGAGATCATGTGATACATCTATTTTAATGGTCCCCTCTTCTCTTATATTATGAGTTTACCCTTTTTTTACATCAATCTAACATTACATTTATCGTCCATTCACCCAAAATTACACAGTCTCTTTTACATGCATAATAAACTAATACTATTATAAATCAAATCTGTATACATATCTTTCTTTTGGCTGTTTTTTACTTTCCATTTGTAATTATAATAAACTGATCAATCCCCTGTCGAAGTTGTGATGTACATTTAACATTTCATTAGCTGAATAAAAAGTACAGACTCTTTTAAAAATTGTTGATAATGGATCTCAAAAAGATTCTCCCAGATGGGAGCTTGACCTAACGGTTAAGTGGGAGTGTGAATTAGGTCGAAAGCGACCCCCGTTCATCTTTTCTAAATGCACGGACGATATTTCTTATTAAAATTACTAAAATACCCCTGAATAATTGACAATCTGCGTGACTCCACCTCAGGTTGGGAGAACGAAGAGAAAGAGCCAAAGAGTGTGCGAATGCTATGATTGCACCATTTGAATTCTTTTTTGATGTGTAATGCGAAAAGTCCCACTTTTTTCATATTTGGAAAGTTTGTATGATTCAACTATTAATCTTATCATATTATTTTCTTGTTTGTTTATGTGAAACGACGTTTAAACTGGTACCAATCAATATATTACAGATCTCAGCCGTAGTCTTATTAGATCCACGAACATTATAGACTACAAAAAAATCATAGATGTGTACCATCCTACATTATGTAGTGATCGTAGCCTCCGCAAAAAATGTAACATGTCCATTACATATGAGAACTGGATTCAAATAGATCCCCATACTCTTCCATGGAGTGTTACACACATGTACGTGCTAATTAACTCCGTCTGATTACTCGAATTATAATGACACGGTCAGTATTTTTATATGTGTTTCTTCCTGAATGATGTTATCGGAGATCTTCTTGATTTTTAATGAGCTTGGTGTTCTGAGACAGAGACTCCTTACCCTTTGAGAGAAGGGAAGAGCCATTTTTATGTTTTAGTATATAACTTAAAATGAATGATTTAAACAAGTAGTATACTAAGATCAATACAGATACTTGGAAATCATATTAATAGAGATACAAACTGAGTGCGGAATAATATATATTTTACATTTGTTTATTGTCTAACAAGAGGTCCTATGCTACGGGTTATTGAAACTTTTACCCCTAAAATGCTCTTGATTAGGCTCCACCCAAAGGCAAAAGAAAGCAATATGAATAAGTGTTATTTATATAAACTGTACATACTTTTGATATTATGTATATTTTATCGATATAAACATTATGGAAGACAGAGAAATTATGTGTTGTACGGTCTAATAGTGAAAACGTACAAAATAATTTACAATAACTATATGTATATAGTTGAAAGTTGAATTATTATTTTTTGAGTTATATACAACGTTGGAATCAAATATTTGTTTTCCGACTGGATTTCAACTTACGCCTATCAATCATTTTGAAATTAAAGAAGTTACGTTATTAAACATAATCACTAACCATAATCTTGTTTTCGTTTTTCATTTTTTTTTTCCGTAAAAGATAGGACCATGATGGTATTTTCCACAACTTTTCGTTTTTGACAAATTAGTACCGTTGATTAATTCAATATATGATTATATCTTTTTCAATATATGATTATATCAAATAAAGAATATTCGTTTATTCTTGATTAATTACGTGGTGAGTGACGACTATGACTAAACAAGTGATTAACTATATTATCAGATGGAGTACAACAGTAACCAATAAGTATAAACATAATTAAACTAATGCTGTGTAATGGATTCCACTACACCACTACTAATTTTTATTAAAAGTTAATTAACTAATGTATCGTTATTTATTCCCATCAATGGGTTCATATTCATTTTGAACGATCATATATTCCTAATCCTATTATTTAGTTTTGCTATTTCAGCTTTTTGTGTTTAAATATTTACAAATAGAGAGAATATCCGTCGCAGCCAATCAAATTAGCCACTGACTTAAAAAAATATTCAAGTTTTCAACGAAAAATGAACGCAACTACAAATGACGTTGCAATTAGGTAATTTTTTATATGGCATGAAATTCCATGCAGAATCACTGTGGAAATTTTTTAATTCCTTTGAATAACTTATATGGTAATTTCATACTCTTGTCTTTCCAATATTGTTATATTTTACTCTTTAATCTCATATTTGGTGATGAAATTCGATTCTTTCAAATCTCCTCGCTGCTTTGCAAGGATTCGTCCGTACAAAGTATTGCACTATTTTTCTCTTAAAAAATTTGGGCAAATAACTGCTTTTAAAAGAAATAATAAAATCGTCTTTTCTCATCTGATCCATGTTTTTATTTGATAAGACATCTGATCCATGTTTATCAACTAGTTATTAGAGAATGTAGACTAACATCATAACTAATATTATGATGCAAAAAACACTATATCGTAGGCCTTGCTTATGTTATTAATCAGCAAGATAAACCCGTACAATATATTTTTGACTGGTAACTATCCAGAGGACAAACAGTTTAGGCGGAACTTTGCTAAGCAACAAACAAATAAATGTGAGGTTAAAAATCGCAAACACTATGAAAATAGTTTTTAAATAGTTTGGGTTGAGTTCACTTTTGTTTTAACCTTTTCACTGATAAACCATGCAGTTTATGACAAAAAATACTTTCCAAAAATAACAATGTGAAGTTTATTCAAAAACCCATTATACTGTGAAATAGTTGATGTTTTCCACCGTTCTAGCTAGGTGGAACTTATGTTATATTATAAACACAATTACATGAGTCTTGTTGATTTTTTTTCCAATATAGTATTTGAATTAAAAATGTATACATAAATTAAAACATAACTATAATTTGGATCGCCTTCACTATCATAGGTAAATTAAATAAAAAGATAAAATAGGGATGGAATAATTTGTATAGGAGAGAGCAGGTTTTCTTCCTCTGTAATTGAGCAAACTGGTAGGACAAGTCAGCATTTGACATGTGTCAGTCTCGAATACGACCTTACAGCGTGGCAGTTTCTCTCTCTGACGTGTTCATATGGGGACCACTTTCTCTTCCGACACTTCGGCATGGCTTCTTCATATTCACTTTTCTCCACTCTCGTTTTTTAAGCGCGTGTTTCCCCCTCTCTCTCACGGTTTATATGTTCTTTATTTGAACGTTAAATCCTTTTTTTTTCTTGCTACGATGGTTATCTTGATCTTTATATGCATGATTTTCACCTTTATATGATAATAATCTCCACTTTCATTTTGTTGTAAATAACAAACGCGTGAAGAAAATGAGTAAAAACAAGCACATGCGTTACTTGGACCTGACTCGGCACGTGCTAACATAACTCGCACGCTTCCCAAAGCACTCGTCCCATAACGAGTCATGGCTGTGGCTTGTGCGAGTGTGGGTGTTAGCCATGGGAGTGGGTCCTAGTAAAAAAAATGGCACATTGTGTAATTACCCTATTCTACAGTGCTATTAATGAAAAAAGTAAAAATTCTGGCCGGGGTATAATACAGAAGCCGACACGTTTGCCTGCCACGATCCAGACATAAGGAAAAATAAAACGATGTGGGTAACGGCACCGTCAAGTCTTAAACGGAAACGGGATCAGCTTCTAGTGTTAGTGCTTCACATGCTCTGTGGAGATGGTATAGCTCATTTAATACAGTGTGGTCTTTATCGGACGGCTGAGATTGTCTCTCTCTTGTTAAATGCACCGTACTACGTTCTTACAAAATATCCCGTAATATTTATGCAAAGTGGAGAGAGACCCTTCATTTTCCTTGAATTTATACTTGGATATTCGGACCCGAAAAAGATTTTTATTTGGTAAACAAAATTTAATTTCCTTTACATAGGTGACATCACAAATAAAAAAATTGGTGTTTTAAATAAATTAAAAGATTTTAACAAATAATCAGTCTGTTTTAAAAAGAATATATATTAAATTTTGATTATAAATATTCATTTATTTTAATTATTTGGTGTTCAAAGATTTTATTATTAAAAAATAAATAACCTTCTTAACATTTTAGATAAAAATTAATATTATTTCAAACCATTAATCAGTTACAAAATCTTGTATTTTTATTGGTTAAAATTTTATTTAGTACTATTGTTATGTAAGTAAGATAAATTGTATAAAAATTGTATTTTAAAATTTTTGTGCAAAACAAACATAAACTAAAATGAAACAAGAGGAATAGTGCAACATATACTTAACAATATTTTTTATTAAAATAACATTTACGGAAAAAATGATCAAATAGACTTTATTGAAATGTGTAAATATATATTTACATAAACTGAATTAATAAATCTAAATTTAGAGTTTAAAATTATGAAATACAATATTAAAGATGGGGTTTAAAATTAAAATAAATTATTAAAATTTTCAAAATAAAAAATATATTTAATTATTTTTTATGATAAAAATTTACAAAATGTATATTTTAAGGAATTTTCCCATGAAACAAAGAGAATACAACCTTTTTGTTTAATTAGTTCTCGTCTACGACTTTTTGAAACTTATAATTTATTTTTATCATCTAGTAAAAGGTATAAAAATGTAAAAATATATCTCGTAGACATTTTTTTCTAAAACTTAGATCATTTTTAATCGGAGTGAGTTTAATAATACTGAAGTTACTGTGGGTGGAAATGACAGGTCTCCAGAATCTCAATATATATATCATATATGTAGAGAGAGAGAGAGAGAGAGAGAGAGAGAGAGGGGAGAGTGTGAATCTCTGCATGATACCGTGAGACCTCTTCTTCAAAACAAAAAAGAAGCAGCTTTGGTTTGCTGCAGATTGGGGTTAGGTATGGGGAAGTGGATGAAAACGGCGAGAAGTTTGTGATTGTTGAGGCAAAACAACACGGATTCTGAGAGGAGAAGACAAAATAGAGAGATATTTATATCCAACAGTGTCCTGAATTACGTTCTGTAAATCAAAATCAATATACGGACATCATAACCGTCCGTTGGTGTCCTGTTCTAAAGTTTATTGCTTTTTATATCCTCCTTTCCTGGGTCTCTTCTTTCTTCTCTCTCTCTCTCTGTGTTTCTTTCATGGGTGTTAAGAGTAGTGCTTAGCTCGTGAAGGGTCTTCCTCTTCTTCTTCTTCTTCTTGTATTTTCATCTGAGTTCTTCTTCAATGGCGAATGTAGATGGAGATGATATCAGAAGCTCTTTCTCAAGTGAGTAAAGTTTCCATTTTTTTGGCTGTCTCTACCATCGACTCTGTTTGGTTACTTCGTGAAGTTTCAATTTTTCCTTCATTTTCTCGTTTTTAAAGAAAAACCCATTTCAAAGTTGTACATTTTTTCGTTTTTCAGGGTCTTATAACGATGAGCTATACACAGAGCTATGGAAAGCTTGTGCAGGTCCATTAGTGGAGCTTCCTCTTGCTGGAGAGAGAGTTTTCTACTTCCCTCAGGGTCACATGGAACAAGTATGTGTCTTTTTACCAAATTAACCTTTTTTCTATACATCATTCTCTTGCTAAGTTCTTTTTTTTTTTTTTTTTGCAGCTTGTGGCTTCAACTAATCAGGGAATTGAATCAGAAGAGATACCTGATTTTAAACTTCCTCCCAAGATACTTTGTCGAGTTCTTAGTGTCATGTTAAAGGTTAAAACTTTGAATCATAATAACTCTTGTTTCCCCCCCCCCATGAATCTGTTTTAACATGTTTGGATGTTATAGGCTGAGCATGAAACAGATGAAGTTTACGCTCAGATCACATTACAACCAGTGGAAGATGTAAGTTCTAAAGAGAAAGAAGACCTTTTTTTTTATTGTTATTTGATAAAAGTGATTAAAACTTCTTTTTTATTTGGCAGCAAAGCGAACTTACAAGTCCTTGATCCACTATTGTTGAACCAACAAAACAAATGTTTCACTCGTTGTGTAAAGATTTAACAGCTTTCAGATACAAGCACTTCATGGTGGATCTCTGTTCTTCGTAAACACGCCAGCTGAATGCTGCTTGCCTTGGACATGGCACAGCTACTCCTACTCAGAGCTTGTCACTAGAGATCTTTCGATGGGTTGGAATGGAGGTTTAAGCATATAGTTTCAGAGGTAGCTACTGGTTTATGCAACTGTGTGTTCAGACTAAATGAGACATTGAGTATGTTTGTGGGTTACAGACAACCTAGGAGGCATTTGCTTACACTGGTTGGAGTACATTTGTGATCTCTAAAGACTTGTAGCTGGAGATGCTTTTGTGTTCTTGAGGTTACTTGTTACTTCTTCTGAAACTGTACTAGTGTTAGTTTTAGTTTTAATGAACTCATAGAAATGACTTCTTGTGTTTTTAAGGGTGAGAATGGGGATGTTAAGAGTTGGAGTGAGGCGTTTAGCTAGCATCAGAGCACCATGCCTACTTCGGTTATCTCGAGTCAGATCATGCATTTTGGGTGAGTCCTTGCACAGCTTCTCATGCTGTTGCTTACCAAAAACGATTTTCTTGTGTTTACAAAAGCCTAGGTACTTTTAACGTTTCGTTACATTGATACCTTCTTCTTTGACTTTTGACTTGGTTTAAAAAAACTTCTTTCTTCTCAGATTAAGCCAGTTCATTAGTAGAAGTGAACAAGTATAATGGAAGCTTATTTGAAGATGGTATTCTCTCTTGTACCAGATTCAGAATGAATTTGAAGGAGGAAAGAGTCTCCTGAGAGGAATGTAAGATTCTTCTTTTTGTTGCTTTTGATCATTACTTTCAGTGTTCTTGATTTTCCTAATATCCGTTTGAAGTTTCTTCAGGTTTACCGGTAATTTGTGGGAACTGGAGATCTCTATTCTTCACAATGGGCCCTTCTTAAATGGGAGATCATTGCAGGTTTCAGTTAACCATTTCAATGTTCTTATTTCGGTTTTACTTATTATGCGTTTAACATTTCTTCCTTCTCTTCTTAGGTTCCAATTGGGATTGAGCCACAACTGTCAGAGACCTGACAGATCTCACCATGGGAAGATTGAGCCTTTCTTGTCATCTTCCCCAGTTTTCAACACCTGCCTCAACAGTCACAACCCAAATGCAAGAGGTCAAGACCTGTAGAATCATCGCTTTGACCCAGCTCCAGCCCCTTCTTGTATGGCTTCCCTCAGAGTCAAGATCCAACCAAATGCATCCTCCAAACTGTTCCAAGATCCATCAACTGAGGACACACTAGGTTGGATTTCGTTCAAACAAACAGCTTTGATGCTGATACTCCTCCTCCCCCTTGCTATTAGGTATGTTTCGGATTTGATTCACAAGCAAATCGCTCCTCAAGAGCAAGAAACCTATTTGAAGGCTTCTGGAGCTGCCAAGTGTCAAGAACCCATCACTCCAAACGCAGCTAATGAGCAAGAAGCAACAAAAAAATCAAGGACACGAAACCACAAGTAATTCATCTTTTTATCACTTTAACACTCAGAAACATTATTAAACAAAACTTCTTGGAATGTTTGATTTTTGATTGAAAAGGTGCAAGATTGCCAAGGGATAGCTGTTGGTCGTGCCGTTTTTGATTTAACACTGCTGAAAATTCTATAGATAACTGATAAAAGGAGCTTGAGAAATGTTTGAGATCGAAGCGACAGTTCTTACTCGAGACAAATGGGAGTCGTTGTCTTCACAGATGATTGCAAGGAGACATGATGCTTTTGGCTGGAGATGATCATGGAAAAGTACAGCAACTACTACTACTATCACATTACTAGTATAAAATCCATTTGTTTTTTTACTTTTTGAACGGTTTCATTATAATTGTTTTTGTTTGGTCTTTTGGACTACCTTGGTGCAGTGAGTTTTGCAAAGAATGGCTAAGAGAAATCTATTATATTCGAAGTGATGAAGTTAAGGAAGACTTGGCAACGAGTTGAAGAGTTCTTCGTCGTTAGAGAATGATGAAAGTATCGGATTAATAATCGTATTAGGTGTGTAGAGTTAGCTATAAGTTAAGGTTATTAATATTTTTAAGGTTGTCTCTAGACGATAGTTTTTTACTTCTGTGTATATAAAGTCTTTCATTGGTCTTGTGCCTTTTTGTTTTTTTTTTGCGCCAATTTCAAGTTGGCGATTTAATGTTTTGGTTTGGAAACAATGGCTTGATGTGTCGGTTCATATCTTTCTTTATTGTACTTATGTTCCCTAACTAGATCGGCATTTGATTTATTTTTTTTTTTTTTATTGTTTTTTGGTTCCGCGACAAAGTGCAACGAAATCCCTTTAAAAAACTTGGGGATAAAAAATGCTTTAAGATTTACAAAGATCTGTTGGAACTTGAGAAATTTGATTTCTTGATTTTCAGATTAGTTATTAGGAATCAGCTAATATCAAGATTAATTTCAAGCTCCATTTCAGTTTCAGTCTTTGTTAGGTTAATTTGATTCAAAAGCTCAATAATTTAAGATTTTATCAAATTTTTGGAGGGGGAGGGGTTTGGATAAAAATTCTGTTTTCTTGTATAAATATTATTGCAATAATGAATAATATTTTTATATATTTGATTATTGAAACAACTAAAATTATGATTGATATTTTATTAGTAATATAAATTATGTTTATGGATATTTATTTCGTTTTGTTTGGATTTCGATTTTCAGGTTCTATATTATATAAAATACGTTGGACAATTATAGGATTCTAACCCAGTTTGATTCTTTCGTTTCAAATAATGGTTGTCGATGGCTATCCGTAGACATCTATACTATTAAAACTGACAGTACCTTTTTGGTACTGTTTGATAACATGGAATAACACTATGAATTGAGAATGTTTGGACACATGGGATTGAGCAGTACATATATATTTTCTTTTTATTTACAAAGTTTAGCCTTTGCATTTACAATAATTAAGTTACTTCACTTGTATATTTTTTTATTTTACAGATTTTGGCATGCCATTTTAAAATCTATATTATTTAAACGTTAAAATACATTTTTTACTGTTTGGAAAACATGGATAACACTGATATGATGAAAATTGTTTGGACATATGGATAGCAGTATAAAAAGAAATACTTCTTTTTATTTAAAAAATTTAGTATTGCATTTACAATAAATTAATAACTTCATTTGTATATCTTTTTTTTTATTTACAGATTATTGACACTGTATTAAAAATATAAATTTAAATTAAATAATTACAATCTAAAGTTTATCTAACTAAATTTGATATTTATATTATTGACATTTAAATTCTTAGAATATTGTTTCATTTGTTAAAATTAAAATTAATTAAAAAAAAATAACATTAATATATAGATTGTTACAATTACATCCAAATTGCATTAAGTTATAAACTTTAACTATAATTATTATGTACAAATAAAAAATTTATCAAACATCTATATATAATATAATATATTATATTCTATATGAAATTCAAAATATAATAACTTATACATGATCTTTTTTTTATAAAACTAGCGGTTTGTGAGTTTTTACGTTTCAACAATACACGTTTAAAACAAACACCCGCGCGGGAGAGCGCCCGGGATTCAAATTTCTAGTTTAGTTTTTAAAAACTAAAGTACGTCATTTTACATCAATAAAACACGTTGGTGGAAAGTGATTAAAGCTTCCATACTAAATTAAAATTGATACATGGCCTACCACAAATGTTATACATTAAGGTTCGTTCTTCTTCTTCTATACTCTCCAACATAATATTCAAAGCAGCAATAAGAAAGGTAATATGGTTAGTGCAGAAGACGATGAGGAGGGCTGATATCGCTCATCGATACTTACAATCTTGTATGTAGCTGGGAGATCGAAGCGTTCATTATGCGGCTTACCTTTCTGGACTAAGTTTAATAATATAGCATCTATAGCGCCTAATCGAATAACAGAATTGATGTCGGATTTTCGATGTTTTTTCTAGATTGTTTCTACAAATCCTTTTATATACAACGCCTGATAAATCAGACATTTGACATGTGGCAAAATGAAAGAAAACTAGAATTTGATCGCGCTCACTGCGACGGAGTTTGATTTTAACTTGTGTTCAATCTAAACTTTTAAATCGCTTACTTTATAAAAAAATCCTTTGTATATTTTATTGTTTGTCCTATTAAATTACATATAGAATAAAAATTATTATATTATAATATAGATGTTGATTCATATTTTTGTATTACTATATACATAATATTATATTCAAAACGCGTATAACTTGATGCATTTGATGTTAGATGTTATATCCAATTCAGTATAATTAACTTGTTCCGTTTTTTTTTAATTATTATTGAAATGAAACAAACATAATAAAAATTTAATTGTCAATTTATGGATAAAATATCGATTTGGTTAGATTAAACTTACTTGGAATTTGTACATTATTTAATTTAAATTTGATTTTTAAATGCATTACAGAATCTGTAAATAAAAAAAAAATATAAAAATGAAGTAGTAATTAATTTATGTAAATGCAAATGCTAAATTTTGTAAATAAAAAGAAGTATTTTTAATACTGCTATCCACTCTATCCAAAACAATCCTTATTATCCATGGTGTTTCCAAACAAATCCTAAAGTACTTCTACTTTAATAAGATAAATAATTGAAAAAATTGACATTTAAAAATGCTGACAAAAGAAAAAAAAAAACAATTGACTGAAATATCCCTAATTTCTAAGACAGTTGCATCCTAAATTTTTCTCTCTGAATATCTCACGAGTACTGGTGAAGTTAAACCGTTATATCACAGATATTCAGACTGTTTTTCTTTTGGCTTAATATTATAATTTTGATCTTCTAATTTAAGTTTCTCTAGTTTTTTTCTTTTATCTTATTCTATATTTTCCTCAAATTCTCAAAAACTAACAAACAGAATAGAAGATCCTTGTTATATCTTTTCTAATTCTAACTTTCTCCATACTTCTATTTCTCCGAATTTTCGATAGAGAAGTGGCACGCTTTACTTCATATCTTCTTTCTTTATTTCTTTATGGCATATTTCAGTGTTCAAAAACTTTTCATACTCAATCCATGAAATTCGATTTAGTACTTTAAATTTTCATTATCGATAAGCTTTAGATGGTAAAAAGAATGATATATTGTGCGGACGAAGAATATTCGACTTCAGAATAAAACTGATCTGATCCAGGCAATTTGGAGAGAGAGTTTTATTCGCCCAGTATTTGCAAGGTATTCATAGTGCGTTGTTAATGGGAATTCCATTGAAACTTATTATGCAAATAATAGAGACGTAGGAAAAGCTATATTGCAGGAATTAAAGTTAGGTATCTTTAAAGACAAATTAAATACCATTAGCCATACACAATTTATTGCTTCCTTCTCCTAATCTTCTCTTACAGGCGAACAAGAATGTAGATCGCAAGCCAGGCTACGGCTTGGTATAGGTGTAGATGGTGTCCGTACCGACGTTTTCTGGAGGGCTTCTCTTTCTCTTCTTCAACCGCTCCGTTTTTCTTACTTTGCAGTCACCTCGAGGTTTCTCACTCTCTCTGCTAATTTGAGTGTGCCTCTGCATTTGGAAAGCCAACCCGCAGGAAATAGACCGAAAAGCATCTTGGAGTTGTCAATCGCGTGTTGGGTTGAGAGTTCACTTAGCAGGTGTGTAGTCCGGCTTTTTAAGGTTTGGCAAGGAGGTGTTCTGATATACTTTGTAGGGGGATGTTTGGCGTTGGGTTCTTCTCCTCTTCCTGTACTGGTCTCGCAAAAAACTGTGCACGACAGCACAGGCAGGGTAAGAAGGAGGTCTGAACCGGTATTGTTCGTTCTTTCTTGGCGTCTTGGAGTTAACGCTTGCCTGTTTTCATCGGGAGACTGGTAGATTACCTTAGAGGCGGGCTCTAGCCCTTGACGGCCGGCGTAGGTGTTTGGTGCTTGTGGTTGCTGTCTCGTCGAGTGTGAGGCTGTGCATTTGTGTTTCGTTAGTCTTTCTATGGCTATTCGAGGACTGAGTATCTCTTCTATCTAGTTAGCTTGTTCTCTTTCTGGAGTCATTAGTTTCAGTTTTCAACTTCCGTTGTGGGAGGCCTTGTCGACTTGTCCCGATCGGTCTCCACTCATTTATTTCATGTGCTTTTGTTTGAATTCGTGCACCGGTATTGCTTTTTTGTCTCAAATACTTGAACTTCCTCGCGTTCTCGAGGGAGGGCGATTGGCGAGGAGTATGGAGGGTCCTTGTGGTCTGAGAGTTTCCTCTCCTTGGTGGTTCAGCCGACGTTTTCACTCATATCCCAGTGCCACTGGGTCTTTTTCTCTCGGTAGTGTGGTATTGCTATTGGTTTTTGTTTTCAAGTCATGGCAGTGTTAGCTGATTCTTCTTGTGGCGAATTTCGTTCCCATTTTTTTTCGCATCTGGTCCATTGATGACGAGGGTCTTCATTGACCGTTAGGTCTTGGGGTGCTTTTCTGCGCTAAAAAAGGCTTGTACAAGTTGGTGGGCGATTTTCAAAATGTTTGTGTTCTAAACCCTTCTCCTTAGTGCTTGCGTGCAATTGGAAGTGATGATTATAAGTCCGTAATTTACCGAGAAGCTAGCTACTCTGGAAACGACGTGAATATTCCTGGCAATCCGATTGGCAACGAGGAGAACCTTCAACCTAATCATTGGTCATCGTTAGAAGAATAGAAGACATTCAGATTTTCTATGATTCTAAAACGAGCAATCGGAATGTGTCGGGTTTAGTTGGGTGGTTCGCGAATGTGTTATCTTTTTGTGTTTTGATTGGGGAATTTTTTTCGGGCTTGTAATCGACTTTAATTACCTCGTTTATTGGATGATTAATAATATATTTAAAAAAAAAAGAGTAGGAAAAGGCTATTAGAATAAAATATTTGTTATCGTCTGTTTTGATATTATTTTTAGTTTGATGCAGAATGGATGATAAAATTATAAGACTGGTTGAAGAACGTATTGAGTGGATCAAAGCACAACTTGGACTAGATCTGTTCTAGAGTAATCTTGGGTGGAAGTTGAGATGATAGGTATAGGTAGTTAAGATACAAAATTGTTTGTCTTAATCTTTAACGTTGTAAATTATTTTGTGACCATATTAAGTTGTGAAAGTGCTGTAGTCAAATATTAGTGTTACCTTCAAAATTAATTTGAAAGCCCTTTTTCACAAACATTTAAAATATACATTTTAAAATTAAAACATGCCAATATGTTTTTTGAAAGGGCTTAACAGAAAAAATTCAAGAAAAAATTGTTTTTGTTAATGAACAACAAAAATAAATTTTGTAAAGTTTTAATCACTTTAAAAATTCAACAAAGTCTTAAAATAAGTAGTGTGATTTTAATTTTGTTTAAGTGTGCGCTTTTTCATAAAAAGATGTCATGGTATTTAACATGGAATCGTGTCAACATAATTTGTTATTTGTGTTTAACTGAATTATGTTAAACTACAAAAAGGAGTTCCTTATTAGATTCCTTGGATCCAAACTTTCTATTAAGTATTTTTTTTACTTCTTTTCTAACGAAAAGTTAATGGATCAAATAAACTTACCTTTAGCTATATATTAATTTCGGTATTTTCATATATATTTTTGAAATTACTAACAAACCATGTATCCATGTTTAGTAATTAATGACGCCAGCGTTATTTTTTATGCCACTTCAACGTCTGTTTCAGTCCAGAAAACTCTAATATTACATGTAAACTGTTCATATAATAAATACTCTTAACAATAAGACTTTTTATTTGATTGAAATTATTGTAATGATCAAATAATTTTTAAAAACGTTTAACTTGACCAGTGCGTAGCACTGGGTGTTAATACAGTATTTCTAAAAGCCCAATATAAAGTGGGGCGAAGACAATCTAATAGGCCGGGAAGTAGAGAAAATGTAAGCTTATTCGTAAGGCTTTCGGAGCTAGGAATTGATGTTTGAACACTAGACTGTGGGGTAGGTTTTAAGTCTGAGATAAAAAACGCAGGGCTAAGGGTAACGTAAGTAGCACAAACGGACACAAAAGTGGAGAGAGAGAGAATTGTGTGGTTGTTTGTTGAGTGTATAAAGATACTGTTAGAGAGACATTAGCTGTCAAAACAATTACGGCTTATGGTCAATTCACGGATCCTGCGGGTCGGGGTGTTAATCGTATCGAATCCTTCGGATCTATAGGATATTTAGCTCAATAAGGTAATTAGAATTATCGGTTCGAGTCATGTCGGTCCGTATCGGTCGATGACATGTTGGGACCCAATAGGGTGGTAAATTTAAAATTTTATTCGGATCCATGCTCGGGCTCGGTTCCGGATCGGATTATTATCGTGTCATGTCTTTTGTCTGACTCAAAAAAATATCTAAACTATGATTAAGATACCTTGTAAAATATTTGTTTAAATATCTCAAAATCTGAATTTTCACCTAGATCTGATCCCTGACAAAAACATGAAAAATACCCAAACTTTTATCTCGATTTCATCTTACTTAGTATTTTATTTGAAAATCTAACAATTATCACCCTCGGATGCCTTAACGTATGCCCACAAGATCTAGAATCTGAAACTTAGGTTAAATAATTAGTAAAAATTACTGAACAATTACAGTCCTATATTATGCCTAATATAGATTAGAAGTTTGGGGTTATTTTCAGATACCTCCATCGAGTTTTGGATTCGCAGCTCAGGTTGAATACTAAGTACCCATTTAAAATCCTCTACATAACTCAAAAGCCCAATAGATTAAAAAGAATCGGTTTGGTTTCTTATACCAAACCACAATTTTCTCTGGAATCGATTTGCAGATCGGTCTCATCTGAGTCCAAATCATTAAATGCTCCGGCCTCAGTCACTACGTGAGGAAGGAGAAAATAGTTTTTTTTTTTTTGATTTTTTTTTTAAGTAACACGTGAAGTGAGAAAATAGTTAATCAAAGAAAACAGTCCTTAGTTTTTGAAAAAACTTTATAAACGTTTCCAATCACGCCCAAGGATTTGGGGTCACCCCGTCGCTTCGTCTGTCCATCTTAGTCTCCGCAAAGTAAGAAGGTCGAAAACCATGAGAATAAATTTCACGCCAAATAATCAATGTTTATAGGAAAAATATGAAACTTTAACATACAGTTCGGACCTTTTTATCTTGCATGCGTGTGGATATTACTATACATGCACTCATTTATCACATTTATTTTTGTTGTATAATTATAGAGAATACTCATAAACTAATCAACATAATTTAAATGAGAAATTGAAAAGATGAAAGATAGTGATTAGAAATACGAGAGGGATGAAGAGAGGAGAAGGAGAAGGGTGAGAGGGATGAGGAGAGAGGAGAAGGAAGAGAATTGAGAAAAAGAAAATTTAAATTTATGTTCTACATTCTATCAACAATTAACATATTTAGTAACTAACAAATCGAGATTTTTTGAGATCGTTTTCCAAACATAAAGACGAATTTTATGTTTTGAAAAAAAAGGTTACTATATCTCGTTTAGATGAAAATTAAACAATTATTGAGTATCATGGTAAAAAGAAATATGATTTGGTATTCGTGATATTATGTTTGGCTTAAATTTCTAATAAATAATAATTTTACTATATTAATTAATAAAATGACTCGGACGGTGGAATAACTAAGAAAAAATAATAAGTTCAAGGGTGAAAAAATGAATTAGAACAAAACGTGTTTAGTAACATTACAAAAAAAGTGTATTGTATATTGTAATCATAATTGGTTATTTTATTGAATTATACTTTTTATTGTTATACTTCTAATATCCCTATTGTTTTAAAACAATTTGTTTTTTTTTCTTTCTTTTTTAAGTTATGGCTACTATCAAGCTCTTTTCAAACTCAAATCGCGTCTCAATTTTCTTTACATCAATTCTTAGGGATACTCAGATAATTCTGTGCGCTGTGTGTTGTTTTGATATTACACGAAACATTAGTACTGTGTTTTTGACGGAATATCTCCTTTCACCTTTATCTCTGCGTATTATAGGAAATTCAGTGGGTGTGTATAGTGCGGCTGATTGCATTTGATATGCACAAGGTGCTTTTGGCAAATGGTCTAAATTTTTTTTTTTTTTACAAACATTAGTTAGAGTTTAAGGTTTTTGTAGAAATAGAATTTGTTACAAGAAGCTTGTAAAGAAGAATTGAACCGTCCTGTGGATGATCATTCAGAGCAAAATACAGCTTTGTATGAACTTCGGAAACGCTATCCCTCCTTCAGGTGCAATTTGCTCTTGTGTCCTTTTTCTTGATACCTTTATGTAATATGCATTGGTTTTACCCAAAAAATGAAAGATTTGCTGTTTATTTTCTGTATTAATTTTATATTAAATATACCCTGTTCAATTTTCTTAGCACATATATTAAGAAGTATAAATTGTTTAGTGTCTGTCCTTCACCACTCAATCATTCTAGCAAATAAATATGATGAAATAATGGATCCTTTTTGACTAGGAAGTCAACTCATGGTGAATATTCGACACGATTTATGAGTCTCAAAATCAAGCTTCTAGTACATCGCGTGATTCCATCTGGGTATTTCATTTGTATCAAAGAATAAATTGCAAAATCTCCAAACAGGCGGCAGGCAAATGGAATCCACAGTTCTAGTTTTAAAAGTGGGATAACTTCCTTCATCATTAATAAGCTCCAACTAATAAAAACGATAAATGTATGACATGAAAGTATTTATATGTGAATTATGGCCTTGTCTTATACCACATATCTTTTGACTATAATATTCTCTCTCAAGTGTGTATAAAATTGAAATATAAAAAACTTAAGATATATGCTATCGTTCTCAAATTAAAACAATATTATGAACTCTCTCAAAATATAATAACGTTAAATCTAGTCGATCAAAAATTATTCTGAACTTACATGACTCACACACTAAAAATTTACCATAAAATAAAAATATTGAATTATTATTATAATATTTATAGATATATACTATATACACCTATCATATATATTTAATGTTGTCTACATGTAGAGAAACATATATATGTATGGTAAAACTTATAATAATGATATTACTTGGTGTCATCTACGCATATTTTGTAACATAACTATATAACATTAGTGTATTTTTTACAATTTGTTACCATGTTGTTAAAGATGTTTATTCAGTATCAAGTTATAGAACATATGTTAATCAATTTAGTCATATGATATTTACATTTGACACGATTAATTAAGATATTTTCACAATAATCTTAATATGGTGCGAGTGTTAAAAATAAAACAACATAAAAATATTTATATATTTGTAGGACCAGTTAAATATAAGTAAAGATATCATTAAGTTTATGACTGAGATGTCAAGCATTCAAACGTATTGCAGTTTTCTAAGATTCAATTTCGAATTATATTTAAGACCTTAATTTTTGCTAAAATAATTTAACGACGAGTGATTAACATCTCTTTTTACTAAGAGACAATGACCAACAATAGACTCTAAAAAGGTTTGTGTCCCAAAAATAACACTCAAAGAAAAAACTAGATTTTATTAAAGGGTGTAAATATATATTTATACCATTGGGTTAACTAATCTAAACTTAAGGTTTAGAGTTATGGGGTGGAGTTTAGAGGTGATGTATAAAGTTAAACCACAAATATATTTAAATTCAAAATCAAAAAGATCTATTTGGTCATCTTGAAGTCTCTATTTTTGTTGACAAACTACTCTCAAAATGTCTATTTAAGAGA